>JACEFZ010018167.1:252500-267811 GCA_014155875.1 Cepaea nemoralis | reverse complement strand
GTTCTAGTAGAACCCATTTAGGCAGTTCCCTGATTTACTATGAATTGATGGAAGTTGATTTTCTAGGTTTGCCATTACTTGCCGTCTTAGCAATGACCTTACTGGTCGATGACGAAAACGAAAACAAAACGAAAACAAAAAGCCCTCAACCTACCATCGTGAAATTGGAGACCATAACCTACAACTATGTATATGTCGGCTACTCGTCAACTTCATTCAGCACCGGCACCCATGACTTTGCGTAACCCTAATCGCTGGTCTAAACAGGTACTCCAACTTGTCCAAGGGTGTCCCGTAAGCTAGCGGAGGGAAGGAAACACCTTACTTTTCCTTTATTAGGGATACCCCTATCCCGCCATCCGGTATTACTTGAATCATAAGGATATAAATGTAAAACTGTCTGCGGCTGAACTAGGTAAAGTGCACATTGTGTTCTGAGGAAAGATAGAACCACGTTGGGTAAGACCCGGTGCAATAAAGTCGCATATAACCTCTTAACGGACACAACATAACTTGAGAGTCTTCTAGAATAACCTGCTTCTCCTCATGATTGTTTGTGCCTGTTTGCTAACGAAATATAACTTAACTGATTCAATGCCAAACTAAAAGTAGGTTTAGATCAAATAAGGTGCACAAATAAACAATTATTATCAAGTAAAGTTCGGTTCACTGGGCATTACAATTGAGGAGATACACGAAACAAAACAAATAACACGATGACCCTAGTATGGCGATATATCGTCCTTCTGTCCAAATGGGTGGTCACATTTGACGATATATAGTGTGTATTTTTAATGACTGTGCAGTTTTTGAAAATATTGAAGGTCCAAGTTGTGTATTCAACTTGGTATTCATGGTAAAGTTCATGCAACATAATAGGTAAATACAAAACTTGGACCGGCAATATTTTCAAACACTGCACAGTCATTTAAAACATGCCCTATATCTGTCGATTAGTCAGACGCCGTCTCCGCAACGAAATTCGACTACAGCAGATCTCCAACGTCTTTCTTATTGTAGTGGAAACCCACAGACCGCGGTTAGTCCATCACTTGATGATATTCTTCCAAGTCAATCTTTGTCACCTATTGCTATACCACCTTAGAATGTTCCTTTCAGTTTCTTTAAGTGTATGTATGTATGTGTATGTGTGTGTGTGTGTGTGTGTGTGTGTGTGTGTGTGTGTGTGTGTGTGTGTGTGTGTGTGTGTGTGTGTGTGTGTGTGTGTGTGTGTGTGTGTGTGTGTGTGTGTGTGAATAATATGTTATTTTAAAATAATGTTTGAATTGCTTGTGTTTGCTGTGTCTTCCTCCCACAGCCCCTCTCTTTATATTTAATTCTTCGACGGATCATGACATGGTTTTTCTAAGAATGTCTTTTACTGTTGCCACGATTGTAGAAATGTCTTCTTAATGTTACTTCCATCGTCGTAATGTTATAATGTGTGTTGTTTTTTTTTTTTGTTGCCTCAATATAAAATTGAATATCTCAGTAACCAACTGATGGAAATTAATGAGATTTAGTATATAACCTTACCATTATGTCCACCCAACAAAAACATTTTGTTCTGGAGATTGTACAGCAGATTTCAATTATTGCTTATATGAGGTATATATTTTACCGCCCCGCCATGAATGCCTTAATTTTTTAGAGTATTACAGCTCAGCAAGACCCATTCGCGCTAATTTTAAAATTGTCTGGCGGTCTTTCGTTTTTGGACAGACTGAATGTTATAGTTCAGAGGCGTCGTCAAACTGTGGGTTCTTTCATGGAACGTAATTATATAAATAAATCTTACCATTAATGTAATCTTAATAGCTAATATTCGAATGTGTTAATACTGTTCAATGGGATTAAAAGTGAAATTGTGTACACTTCAAAACATCGCTATGAAGGTGTACACATATTTTTGTCAAAAAGCTGATCGCAGGAAACTGTTTCATATTGTTACAAATCCCGAAAAAAGAACAGTGCATGCATTAGGTTTGAGTAAACGATCGTTTCGTCGATGGGTGCAAGAATCTGGAATGAAACCAACACGCGATAAGCAAACGGTAGGTAGAAAGGCAATTGTAGACAGCTTGACAAGGATGTCATCAGACGAGTTATTATAAAAACGACGGATGCCAAAGAAACAGTGAGTGTAAGAAAACTGAGGGTTTTGTTGAGAAAGGACAATAACATAGAGCTATCCAAAACAACTTTGTGGAAAATTATAAGGACATTAGGCTTCACTTTTAGAAAGTACAAGGGAGGTAGAAATATCCTTTGCGAGCAACCGCATTTAGGAGCCATGAGAAGCAGATACCTAAGTGAAATAAGGGAAATGCGCAAAGAAAATTATGACATAGTGTATTTGGATGAAACGTGGATCAATGCGCACCACACAAGTGAAAAGGAATGGCAATCAATGGATGGAAAGATAAAACGTTATGTGCCCAGTAGCAAAGGACAGCGTTTGGTCATAGCCCATGCTGGTAGTACTCATAATGGCTTACTACATAATGCTGGGCTCGTGTTCGTATCAAAGCATACAGACAATAGGGATTATCATAATGAGATGAATGGTAATGTATTTAGAGATTGGCTCGAGAATACAATACTTCCATCCCTTGATAGACCGTCTTGTCTAGTCATGGACAATGCATCATATCACAATGTTTTTGCCCAAGAAGACAAAATACCTACGACATCGAGCACAAAGGAAGCAATAAAGATATGGCTCCGAAGGGAAAATATACCATTTCCAGAAACATATTTCAAGCTACAGTTGTTGTCCCTTGTAAAACAGACGCAAAAAAGCAAGAAATTTCAAATTGACAAGTTGATAGAAGAGCATGCCCATAGGTGATTGAGACTTCCGCCGTATCATTCTCATTTAAACCCTATAGAACTTGTGTGGGCTAAAATTAAAGGACAAGTGGCAGCTGCCAATACTACATTCAAATTGTCTGACGTCAAGATACTAACCCAGTCCGCGCTATTAAATATTGATAAACGTTACTGGAAAAAGTGTGAGGACCATGTGTTGAAAGAGGAAGAGGACCTCGGAGAAAGGATGGATTGAATTTTATGCAACCGAGAGCAATCATCAACCTACTGGAATCGTCCGACATAGATTAAGGTCTGAGCAGAGTATGCCCTGGCCATCCTCACTGTCAGCCCTACACAGATTGGAAGACTTGAAAAGGTACAAAACGAAGTCATGCGCATAATTTTGGGCTGCACGAAAGACACTAGCTGTGTAGCAATGAGATACCTCCTTGACTTCCCGACAATGGAACACAGGATCAAGATCTGGAGAGCTCGTGCATTCTTAAAAATAAGTGCATATGAGCAGCACCTCTGCATGACGCTATATTCAGAGAAAAGGGTGGCAGGCTAAAGAGAGGCAAATCATGGATGGGTCGGGCGGAAGATGTCGTCAGACAGGTCTGCAGTCTTACTAGTTTCAACCCCGGCAAGGAATGGGTGCTGGTGCCTCCAGCTTTTAAGTGCACTTTCTCCTGCATTATCACACTCGACAGACGGTGCAGAGAGCAAAACCCTGTCGCTGTCAATGCAGAAGTCAACGCGCTCATCTATGAACACTCATGTAGCCCCAAAGTGCTCATCTATACAGATGGATCTGTTGTAAAGCAGCACAGAAGTGCGTGGGCATTTACAGCCCGTTCGGCGGGCCGAACCGTTCAAGAATCCAGTGGTGCCCACTCTATGACCACGAGCAGCATGACGATGGAGGTGATGGCAGTTACACCGGCTTTTATATGGCTGGAATCAAATCATTATACCAACGTGTGTGTACTAAGTGATTCAATGAGCATGATTCAGAAGATCGAAGCTGGATCTGTACGTAGACGGTGGACTGAGTCGCTGCGGAAGTCTGTTATTCGTAAAGTCACCTTCATCTTCATCCCGGGACATGCGGGAGTCGAGGGAAATGAACGAGCTGATAAACTGGCTGGCTCTGCATCCCCTGTAGATGGCCAGCCCATGGATCGTGCCGATGTTATTAACGTCCTTAAAGATATGGCGAGAACAGAGGACTTTGACGTCAGTGAATCCACATCGCTGTCCAGGATGAAATACTTGGGAGTAAGAATTCGGCACGGCCAGATGCGAGAGGTACATCGGGAAAACAAGGCGCCTCGTCAACCAACACAGAACTGGCACTATTAGCCACCGGACGCTGATGCATATGCTGGGGGGAGGATCTGAGCATCTATGGACATGTCCGGAGTGCAATGAAGATACCCCAACTGATAACTGATAACTGAAGAAACAAGAAGGAAATGAAAAATAAGGTAAGAAATATATTCCTTCTACTTTCCTGTTAATTTACAAATTATTTACCCCGTGCCTCTGTAAATTCTCTGTCTTTACTAATATTACACATTGCATCCCTCTCGGGAATCTCCGTGGTGAAGTGGTCAAGCCGTCTGACTCGGGCTCCGATGGTTGTATGTTCGATTCCGGGCCGCGTCCTTCATTTCACGAGTGCATTTTTTCGGAGACTCCCGAGGGTCGTCGCTGGAGCTACGAAGTTCGTGCTTTGTGCGACGCTTTCCGCGCTGCGGAAAGAAACTGAGCCATATGGGATAAACACCCGGTGCAATGCAGCCGACCCTGTCGATTTTAAGCTACTTCTTACATTGCACCCACTCCCATACGAATCCGGATACGCCTTTGTTTGTCATCTGAATTTACAGGTCTCCCATTAACGTAAAAATAACGTCGTTAGCGAGAAATCACTAGTTGTTCAGCAAAAGATCAAAGGAATGTCGCCGCTTTCAATGATTTAAGTTGTTTTTGGACCTTTCAAAGACATATTCCTTGGGTGGGGGTAAATATAAGACGGCTGGAAAAATTTCATAACGATGTAACAGACAGTTTTCAGAATAATTGATCGTGAATGAAGGCAAACAAATGTGGACATACTTTATAGTCTCCACGTTCTCTAGCAACTCTACAGTTGCTGAGCTTCATTTTTTTTTTTTTCAAGAATCGTCATCTATACTGCTACACACACACACACGCACGCACACACACCAGCACAAACACACATAGACACACAGAGACACAACAGCACAGACAAAGAGACACACACAGACACACACGCACAAGCACACACACACCAGCACAAACACACACCAGCACAAACACACACCAGCACAAACACACACATGTACAAACACATAGACACGCACAGACACACACAAGCACACACACGCCAGGACAAACACACACAGACACACACACACAAGCACATACACACATTGTAGAGAAGCATGATCATTGCAGGACGTTGCGATCAACCATGTGTTGATTGACCAGGTCAGGGGTCACCAAACTACGGCCCGCGGCCGGATCCGACCCACGACGTCATTTCATCAGGCCCGCCGACGCTACTCGAACTTGCTTGATATAACGTATGGAACACGAGAGATTGTGATACAGTTTAAATGTAAATATTACGTTTAGAATAATAGGTGATCTTCACACGTGCGGAGACCTCCTGGCTGCTATGTGTCTTAAATTTACTATTTTCAGTTATAAATTATTATATCTAGATTTACTTATTTACTATAATGTTTGCTTATTTCGCGCCATCCCAAGTCCTTCCCCGGCTCGTGGTAGCACCGCCTACGCTCTGACGTCACCATGGTTTCCATGGCAGCACACACACACACACATATCTTTCCCTCTGTCAGATGCGTCCGGCTGTCAACACAGGTCCGATGTTCCAGAAATATTTACTTCTTTTTGCCGGCCATTCATTTTATAGGTATGTAACAAGGAATTATTTGTTTGACAGTGATAGGTAAGTGGACTGCAAGTGTGAATAGAGGCAATAAAGTAGCAAACATAGCATAAAAATGCCATAGAATCCTCGTGTTGTTAAGAAAATATTATCCCCAGCTCAGAAGATTTCCCCGGTCAAGGTGTTAATCGAGCTGGTCTCTAAGCCAGTGTTCTCCAACCTTTCTAGTTTTTTTAAAATTTTAGTCGTTGGATCAACATCACGGCACACGGTTTAACCCATAATTGCTCCGTTTTCCTCCTAACTCAAACCTGAGTCTGGAGAAACTCAGCTCAATGCACGAACTCCGTTGCATCGGCGAGGATCCTGAAATACTTGGGTAGATTTTTAACTCGAAATTTTGCCCGGGCAGCGCCGTTAAGCTACTCTTTTTCGATTTCCAACTGCCAAGGGATTTTTTGCGTGCGCAACAACACACACGGGCGTCCGATCTCACTACCCAGAGACTAGGGGAAATTTTATTACTGGAAGTCCAGGTGGATTCTTTAAATAAATCCCGGTCCTCACCGGGGCCTGAACCCGGGACCTCCAGCATTCGAGGCGGACACCATACCTCAAGACCACTCAGCCCCCGCCCCCCTTTCAACCTTTCTGCTGGAGCAGATTCTTAAGCAAATTTTTACGTTGCTCAAGGAACTCTGTGCGATGATTCAAATGTCTCTCTTATCTTATGTAATAAACCAGATGGGCAGAAATGGTGCATTTAGGCGACTTAGGTCTGTGTCGGCGGCACCCTGGCTACCACTCGCAGAATCCCGGTTGAAAAACTCTGTTCTAGGCTGCTTATTTAGGCCGGCCCTATTGCAAACCTTATTATGAGATATATTCTATTACCAAAGTACCTACACTTTATAAGTACCTTTGTTGAGCCGTAACTTCACCAGTGACACGTGGTCCTCTGCTTTTCCTGTGTTTCAATAAGATTTTGATTATGTTTCTAATTCAAAGTCTTTTTCATTTTCTGATCCCGTGTACTTCACCCTTCATTATCGCAACTAAGAAAAGAAAAGTGGACACCGAGTGTCGCGTTTTCAATTAAGAATGGGGAGTAAAGACTTCTTTGTGGAAACAAAGGACCACAAAACTAATTGCATAATATGCAGTGAAAGTGTTGCCGTTTTGAAAGAGTACACTCTTCCGCGTCACAACGAAACAAAAAATCTAACAACATATTCAAAGTTTTCTGGAAAGTTACGCTCTGAGAAATATGAGTCCACGAAACGTGGTTTAGAAATACAAAGAGATCTCTTCACGAGAAAGTTTGCTGAAACTGAATCTGTCACGCGTACAAGTTACAAATTAGTGCATAAGATGGCAGAACGTGGAAAACCGTTTACTGATGGCAACTTCATCAAAGAGTGTATGATCGAAGCAGCAAATGACTTGTGTCCTGAGAAAACCGGTTTGTTTGGAACTATCAGCCTTTTGGCAAATTCAGTAGAGCGAAGAACAGAAGAACTTAGAGGGAACATAGTGCTACAGATACGCGAGAAAACTAGGAACATTTCGTGGTAGATATGCTTGCAGATCTACAAATTGATGGGAAAGACATTAGACTTATAAAAAACATATATTGGAAACAACAAGCTGCCATAAGGATTGATAATGAAGTGGGACAGTATCAGCCAATTAAAAGAAGTGTTAGGCAGGGATGTGTGATGTCTCCAGATCTTTTTTCCCTATACAGTGAAAATATTTTCAGAAATGTAGAGGATATAAATGGAATAAGCATTGGAGGACGAAACAGCAATAACATTAGATATGCAGATTGTCAGCGACTTGTTCGCTACAGAGTTACCAGGACTCCCTTACTTTCGCACTGCACGAAATAATAACTCGTGACATTTGCAAAAGGAATGCAATTTATTTAGAGCTGACAATTCAATGGCTCTGCGAGCGTTATGCTTCATCATCATTATACAACATGAATGCAATGAAGTGGTGAGAAATGATGCTAGTAATCACAATCTAAATTTACAGCCTAATATTTGACTATTGCCTAGAAACTATAGTATTTTTCCAGAACACGTCTACTCTCTACCGTCTCCAGTCGGGTCTGTCCACACGCTACACATTGCGTGGTCAAGCACGGAGGCTGTCCTCTTCGTGCAGTAGCTGGTCTTGCGTGCATAGAGTCTTAAGCACGCTGGCTCGTGAGCTTGAGTAACCGGGCACTTCACGGTTACTCGTAAGGTCAAGCTTCCCAATGGCTTGGGGAAAGCCCTCGCTCACTTATACGTATTGACCCCTGGTCTGACACTACTGTGTATCCTTGTGAGGCTATTTATAGCGCTGGTGTCTCTCCTGTCTGGTGTCTCCCTACTAGACTAGTATTAACTCTTATTTACTCTCTAACTCCTTATTGGGGATTCTGACACAGATGATACAGTATTAATTGCAGACAATGCGCAGGACCTGCAACAATTAGTAGATACGGTTGTTGTACACAGTGAGCAACTGGGGTTAGAATTAAATTGTAAACAGTACTCAGGTTATGGTCGTCACTAGGAAGGAAGAAGTGCCACAATGTAATATACAAGTAAATGGAAATATTCTTCAACAATTGAATCGGTACAATTATCTTGGAACAGTCATAACATCTGATGGGAGATGCCTTGAAGAGATTAGAACAAGAATCGCCATGGCGAAAGTAGCCTTTAGCAAGATTAAAAACATTCTGACCAATAAAAAGATGTCAATTGAAACGAGAAAAAGAGTGTTGAGGGGATACATAGAGCCTGTTCTTTTGTATGGATGTGAAACTTGGACAATGAGCAGTCAAGCTGAAAAACATCTGATGGCTGCAGAAATGTGGTTTCTGAGGAAAATGCAAAGAATACCATGGACAGACAGAAAAACCAATGACCAAGTACTACAGGAGACAAATGAACATCGTAAACTGATTAGAGAAATTAGACGTAGACAGTCAAAATTATTTTGGACATGTTATGAGAAGAAATGGATTGGAGAACTTAGTGACAACTGGCAAGATCGAAGGGAAACAGACCAAGAGGCAGACCGAGAGGAAAATACCTGGATGGCTTGGCCACATGGCATGGACGAGACAGGAACACTGAGCTGATCCACGACACTGGTGATCGAGTGAAATGGCGAGTCATGACCGCCCACGCTTTCCGGCATGGCACATGATTGATTGATTGATTGAAAACAGAGAAAAACTGCAAGAAATTACAGTCAAAGAGAAATTTACAGATGAAATAAAATGTAAACTTGAAACTCTGCAAAAGCCTTTGGAAGACAGCGTTGACCAAACTTTGTTGAACATCAAGAACACAATTAAATCTACTGCAGAAGAATGTCTCGGTGTGTTAACCACGCATAGAAAGAACGATGGTTCAAACAAAAATGTGAAGAAACAGTCATTAGGAAAAGGAATGCCAGACATTTATGGTTAAATTACATCAACAACATCCAAAAGGAAGAGCAATATAGAAATGAATGTAAAGAGGCTACAAAAATAGTTCGACAGCAGAAGCGAAAATATATGAGTAATATAATCAAAGATATCGAAACTAATCACCAGAAAAACGAATCCAGAAAGTTTTTTTAAAGAACTGAAGTCAATGAATCGAGGGCACCAACACAACACATATGGTTTAAAAGACAAAAATGGGAATATGATAAATATCAATGAGGAAATGTGCATCACATGGAAAGAATATGTTGTTGAATTACTAAATTGTGAAGCTCCAAGTAACACTTTCCCACAGGAAGAGGTTCTAACGTGTGAACCACACATTTAAGAACCTGCATTTGAAGAAATCCTATATGTAATCATACGACTTAAAAACAATAAGGCAACTGGGGCTGATGGAATTGCTGCTGAATTTATAAAGGCAGGTGGCCATGCATTACATCTAAAGCTATACGAACTAATAATAAAAATCTGGAATACAGAAGAATTACCCCATGACTGGAAAGAGTCATTATTGATACCTATCTTTAAGAAAGGAGACAAGTTCCAAAGTGAAAATTAAAGAGGAATATCACTACTGTCCACAAGCTATAAGATACTATCCGCAGTATTACTAAATAGACTAAAACCATATTCAGAAGACATATTAGGTGACTACCAGGGGGGTTTTAGACAAAACAGATCAACAATAGATCAGATATTTATCTTACGACAAATAGCCGAGAAAAATTGGGAATATAAAAGAGATCTCCATAACATTTTTGTGGATTTAAAAAAAGGCTTATGATAGTGTCCATAGGAATAGTCTATGGAATGCTATGCAGGAATTTGGAATACCAAGGAAGTTTATCAACATGACCAGACTATGCATGGAAGATACTTATAATATAGTAACATATAAAGGCAGGAAATCAGACCCCTTCCAAATAATATCTGGCTTGAAACAGGGGGATGCACTATCGCCGCTACTCTTCTATCTGGCTCTAGACAAAGTTGTAAGGAGGGTAAAGGAGGAATGTGATATTTGAGGAACATCCAAGCTGCTTGGTTATACAGATTATATAGATATTATAGGGGAAAATGAACAAAAGACATTATAAATATTGACTCACTTAAAGGAAAAAGCCCAACAGATGTGGCTGGTTATCAACCAAAATAAGACAGAATATATGGTAATTTCTAGAGAAGGAATGGCTAAAAACTCTGGCCACATACAAATAGATAATATGACCATTAAAAGAACGAAAACATACAAATACCTGGGTACAATCTTCAACTGCTCCAACATCATAAGGGAAGAAATACAAACTAGAATCAATTCTGGAAATAAGATATACTAGGCACTACAACATCTACTAAAATCAAATGCGCTATCTCGTAACACCAAGATCACAATATACAAAACACTGATCAGACCAGTTGTGCTGTATGGCTCTGAAACCTGGAGTACAACGAAAGGAGACGAAGCCTTGTTACAAACCTTTGAGAACAAAGTTTTAAGACGCATCTTTGGACCCATTAGGGATACACAAAGTGGAGAGTGGAAAAGAAGAAGTAATAAAGACATTTATGATCTGTTTAAGTCCCCGCTAATCATAAAGGCTAATACAGTACAATAGCTGGGGCATATAGACAGAATGGAAGATAATAGGGAAACAAAACTCGCTTACACTCAGGAAATAAATGACCGTAGATCCCGAGGTAGATAAAAAAAAAGACGGTGGAGAGATAATATATATACAGACCTACAAGCACTTGGAATTAACGACTGGCAAGAGAGGGTCAACCAGAGAGACGAATGGATTCGGATTGTATCTGCAGCAAAGAACCGCAATCGCTGGGAACGCTGAAGAAGAGGAAGAAGATATATATGGAATCAGCATTGGAGGACGAAACATCAATAACATTAGATATGCAGATGATACAGTATTGATTGCAGACAAAGCACAAGATCTACAAAAATTAGTAGACGCGGTTGTTGTAGACAGTGAGCAGCTGGGGTTGGAATGAAATTGTAAGAAGACACAGGTTATGGTCGTCACTAGGAAGAACGAAGTACCACAATGTAATGTACAAGTAAATGGGAATATTCTTCAACAAGTGAATCGGTACAACTATCTCGGAACAGTCATAACATCTGATGGGAGATGCCTTGAAGAGATTAGAACAAGAATCGCCATGGCGAAAGTAGCCTTTAGCAAGATGAAAAACATTCTGACCAATAAAAAGATGTCAACTGAAACGAGAAAAAGAGTGTTGAGGGGATACATAGAGCCTGTTCTTTTGTATGGATGTGAAACTTGGACAATGTGCAGTCAAGCTGAAAAACATCTGATGGCTGCAAAAATGTGGTTTCTGAGGAACATGAAAAGAATACCATGGACAGAAAGAAAAACCAATGACCACGTGCTACAGTAGACAAATGAAAATCGTAAATTGATTAGAGAATTTAGACGTAGACAGTCAAAATTTTTGGACATGTTATGAGAAGAAATGGATTGGAGAACTTAGTGAAAACTGGCAAGATCGAAGGGAACAGACCAAGAGGAAGACCGAGAGGAAAATACCTGGATGGCTTGACCACATGGCATGGACGAGACAGGAACACTGAGCTGATCCACGACACTGGTGATCGAGTGAAATGGTGAGTCATGACCGCCCACGCTTTCCGGCATGGCACATGATTTATTTATTTTGTGGTATTCTCTGGCGCTGGATGAGTCTACTGATTTCTCGAGTACGTCACAATTTTTCATGTTCATTCGATGTGTCAATTTGGACATGCATGGAACAACAACTGGAGAAGACATTTTCAAGAAAGTGCAAAAAGTTTTGCAAGACTATAACCTTAAGTGGCATCAACTTCGAGGTGTTGCAGTTGATGGAGGAAAAAAACATAGTTGGAGTGAGGAAAGGTTTGATGGGGCAGATCAGGACTTAGTTGGAAGATTTGCAAATTCCGGGCCCTCTGTTCATACACTGCATTATACACAAGCAAGCATCCTGTGAGAAAGACTTAGATAATTCTTGTGTACTAAATCCAGTCGTTTCTGCTGTGAACTTCTTTCTGGGACATGCACTCAATCACTGTCAGTTCCAGGTTGTTCTTGAAGAAAAAGATTTTTCGTTTTTACAAGCTCCGAAACGAAATAGATGTTTTCATCACTAAAAAAAAAGATAGAGCTGATGCACAGCTGTCAGATCCTACCTAGCTGACAAAGTTGTCATTTTTGGTCGACATCACATCCCACATAAATGAACAGAATTTGTAGCTTCAGGAGAAAGGTAACCTCGTCTGTGCTCTCTACAGAATCATCAAAGGATTTCGGAGAAAGCTGTCATTGTTTGAAGCACAACTGGAAGGAGAAAACATTTCTCATTTTCACAGTTTCAAATAGTTTTGCGCTACAATCACCGAAGATGTCAATCTCGATTTTCCGATAAAAATTATTCGTGACTTTGTAAAAGCATTGTTTGGAGAGATTTTCTGATCTTGACAGAACTGAGAGTGACATTCTTTTGTTCAAGAATCCGTTTGATTGTAACCTTGATGATGTGCCAGTAGAACTACTGTACATTGATTTGCAAGCAAATGACTTGTTGAAAGAGAAGCACAGAGAAGGAAACCTGTTGAATTTTACCACTGCTAACCTGATGTTGGCCGGCTTCGTGGCTTAGAGGTTATGACTTTTCTCCGTAATCTCGTATACTCTCGTAGGTAACGTGATGACGGTGAGAATCATCAGTGGTTCGAATCGCATCGGTAACTTAACAAGGTATGTGAGCCGGCCGCTCAGAAAGCAATGGCAAACTACTGAGCGTAATCTTGCCAAGAAATCAACATACAGCTGGATATGCAAAAAAAAAAAACAAAAAAAAACCTGATGTTGAGTTTCCGAAACTGAAGAAATTTGCCGCTGTTATGGGACTAATGTTTGGAACAACTTGTGTCTGTGAGCAAACATTTTCAAAAATGAAGCATGTGAAGTCAACACATCGAACGAGATTGACTGATGAACATTTGAAAGTAATTCTGTTGATTGGATGCAGCAATTCCAAACCAAACATTGATGATATCTTGAAAGCTAAATATCAGTTTTACAAAGCTCACTAACCTTTTTTGCTGCTTAGTTTGTGAGATTCGGATATGCGCACACTAGGTCTGATGTAACTATCTTTTTTGCTAACGTCACCTTCTTTGATAACATTTATTAGTAATTAAATATATTGGTTGCCTTTGTTTTTGTGTGTGCATTGCACGCCACTCACCCATGATTAACTTAGTTTTTCGTCTTTTTTGCCGGAGCTTTCATTGTGGCTTGCAAGTATTGTTAAAGTTAGTTGCATATCCTTTACAGGATGTTTGCACTCAACACCAGTATTTTTTGCTGTTGTTGATGTCATGGCAAGTTTACATTCAGTAGTTTGCCGTTGATTTCTGAACGATCGGCACCCAAACCATTGCGTAAAAAACCAGCGTAACGTGGTATGCTGTCAAATCGCGTGTAGTTATGTTTCGAACGCGGCTATACGAGATTACAAACCGCGTCCGTAAAATCTTGCCACGGAGCGCGGCGCAAGTATTGTACAGAATGAGTATCCGGTCCGCGCTCGTCATTTTGTCGGTTATCCGGCCCGCCGTGAAAAAAGTTTGCTGACCCTGGTCTAGGTAATTTGACTTTCAGTCGTCTGTCATGGCTTTTTGAACGAGAAGTCAATGAACTAACCCACTATACCGCCGTTAACGCACGGAAAGTTTAAACTCGAGCGCGATAAACCCTTCGTCTGCGCTGACCTCTCTCTCTCTCTCTCTCTCTCTCTCTCTCTCTCTCTCTCTCTCTCTCTCTCTCTCTCGCCCTCTTTCCTCTCTCGCTCTCTCTCTTTTCTCGCTCGCTCTTTCTCTCTTTCTCTCCATCTTTCTCTTTCTCTACTCCCTCTCTCTCCTTCTCTCTCCCTCTCCCTGCTTGTCTTTCGATCTCTCTCCATCTCTCCAGAGGTGTGTAGTTGTGAGAAGATGTGTGGGAGCGGCGGATGTGTGTGGGTGGGGTATATGTGGGTGGCGGGGTGTGTGTGGGTGGGAGGTGTGTGTTTTTGGGTGTTTATGGGTGGGGGATATGTGTGGGCAGGTGGGGAGATGTGTTTATGGGTGGGGATGTGTGTATAGGTGGGGATGTGTAGTTGAGAGGTGGCGAATATTGGGTGGGTGAGTGGGTGTAGGTTGGCTGATTGGGTGGGTGGGTGGGTGGGGAAAATTGTGAGAGTGCGGGATATTGTGTGGGTAGGTGCGGGATGTGTGGGTTGGTGGGGGTATGTGTGTGTGGTTTCTTCTTCTTCTTCTTCTTCTTCTTCTTCTTCTTCTTCTTCTTCTTCTTCTTCTTCTTCTTCTTCTTCTTCTTCTTCTTCTTCTTCTTCTTCTTCTTCTTCTTCTTCTCTTCCTCTTCTTCTTCTTCTTCTTCTTCTTCTTCTTCTTCTTCTTCTTCTTCTTCTTCTTCTTCTTCTTCTTCTTCTTCTTCTTCTTCTTCTTCTTCTTCTTCTTCTTCTTCTTCTTCTTCTTGGTGTGTGAGGATATGTGTATGGGTGGGTAAATGTGTGTGGGTGGGTGGCGGCATGTATGTTTGCCTGGTTCTGTGTGAGTGCGTGGGGGGGGGGGAGGTGTTGATGGCTGCGGGATATGAGGGTGGATGGGGGATGTGTCTCACAACATTGCAATATGCACTGCTTATGTTTATAACTTTCATTTGATAATGTATTTTTTTTTCTCATGTGAATGTATCATGCGTAATATGCATTGTTTATGCTTACAAAATCCATTTGACAATGTTTTTTCCCCCTATGTTAATGTAACATGCACATTTGATGAATGAAAGATGAGTGATTGAAAGGGCCGATGGTAAGACGGGCCTGCATGCCCGATTTGTTACCCTTTTAAAATAAAGTTTGTTCGTTCGTTCGTTCTCTCTATACATTGCAATATGCACTGTGCATGTTTACAACTTTCATTTGACAATGTGTTTTTTTTCCCCCATATAATGTATCATGCGTAATATGCATTGT
>JACEFZ010018167.1:65000-250000 GCA_014155875.1 Cepaea nemoralis | reverse complement strand
AAATAAGAGCATGAGAATCCAAACAGATCCATCATCATCAAGTTATTCATTCTTTAGGTTGGTTTTGAGGTTGCTGATCAAGTTTCGGATAGCGCTATGGGATATTTGTTAGTTTACTTGCATGCCAACACACAATTCCGGTTTCAGTTTTCTGTAGTATTTTGATTCATATCAGAATCATAACCATCTAGAATCGACCGAGACTCGTTAAATGACGGATGTGATCAGACAGCTTAAGCACACGACTTCACCGCCTAATTTGACGACATTGCCGATGATCACAATAATGATGATAATGATAACATGGGCGTACTGGGAACGCTTTCATGAGCAAATACTATCGTATTGAATCTCAACGAAACGAGAGTTCTTGTAACGCTGCCCTATGGAACACTCAGAAAAGACCAGACAGACAAATAACAAGGCTGCTACTGAGTATCGTTAGTATTGAGGTTCTTCGCTGCCTGTTGAAGATAAGTGGAAACACGTATGGGAAAGTCTCGATTGCAGTGTTCGTTACTGACTCAAATCGACACAACTCAGCTCAACACAACTCAACTTTGTGAGACGTTGAACTACGTAGACACGGGTAAATCATTGGATACTCATGAATATAAAACATACATCAGTAACTCGGTGGGTCATGCGGTGAGAAGCACGCCGGCTGCCTTTTCTTCCCAAGACATTTCTGGTACCTGTTTTAGACACTATCGACCTGCAAGTTCAGTTAAGTTGTAAATATCCGACCTAATACAGCTTCGAACCCATCCCACCAAGAACATTTAACATCACTTTGAATCCCCTACGCCGCGTTGGCATGGACATGACAGCATGTGCATAAACGACACAAAAAAAAAAAAAAACATACACTCTGACACACTCACACGCACACAGAGGACTAAATAAGTGGTCGGGCTTAATGGTTTAAAATTGCATTAGTAATAACGGTGTGTTTGCGAAGTGATAAACACAATGATGAATTGGCATGAAACTTAATGCTTTCTTTCCCTGCCTGTTATTATTTCAGAATAACAAACTTTGACAGAAATTCTTAGTCTATTATCTGTCTGGAATTGATATAGTCACACGTTTAAATTAACAACTGTCACATCAATATTTACAGTAGAAACTGTGACAGCAATATTTACAGTAGAAACTGTGACAACAATATTTACAGTAACAACTCTAACAGCAATATCAAAGTAACAACTCGAGACAGCAATATATAAAGTAACCGACATTCACACCATTGTTAAAAATCAACACAATGCGACCTGCTCCCAATTAGCCTGCAGATGATTTAGAACGCAGTATGCAGGATTGCGAATCGCCTTGGCTACCCTTGGCAACTGACACCGATTGGGGGTTGCTTGGCTATGTCTAATCCCAGCACTATCCCAAGGCCGATTCAGTCACCGTGTTTGCTGTGATACAAGTGTACATGCACTACGGAACGTCAGAATGACAGCCCTGATCGCAGTCATAAACCAAGCATCGCAATGTGTATTTATTAATAGTAATGTTACCTATTACAATCGACTCTGTGGCGACGCAGTTCGTAATCCCGCAAACCACGTTCGAAACACGGCTGCTGGCGATTTGGCAGCAGATCGCCTTGCGTTGGTTTCACATACAAAGGTATAAGTGCCGGTCGTTCAGAAAGCAATGGTAAACTACTGAACGTAAATTTGCCAAGAAATCACGAACAGCCAAAAAATGCTGAGATTGACCACAACATCCTGTAAACGATATGCAACTAAATGTTTAAACATTACACTGTCCTGAAGCAGTTTCCTGCGACGGGTCTATGATGTGATAGTGCTATTACATTGTGTAGGTCTAGAGCAGTGGTTCTCAACCTTTTTGGCCCTTTTCCCCTTCACCATATTTTCAGAACGTCATCCCCCCCCCCCCTCCAACTTTCCAAAATTGTCAGCCTCAAAAGGTGCATTAAAAATAACATGCCTATAATGGTGTAAATACTTATTTTCTTCCATAGTTGTACATAACCTTTCATGTAAAGATACATTTTATAGTGTAGTTTTCTACAGTTAATAGCAAATGAATATGCTGATGGATATTAAAACTTAAATAGAAGCATTTTTACATACGCAATATTTTATTAAAACACCACATTAATCATACTACAATAAACAAACAGTTAAAACGTCAAAGAATTGTAGCTTGATATACGACACCAGGATGCCAGAAAATTTTGCTTCATCAAGCAAAACGCTCATTACAAAACCTGGATATTGTAGATTCGTAATTTAAATGAAAATTGTAATCAATGAGAACACTGTGATTGTTTTTCCCGCAGCAATTCTGAAATACGCGGAGGAGTGCTTGAAAGGGCACAACGGAGATCGTTTTCAACATCTAATCTGTTGCATCGTTTCATTTTAATTTCTAGCAGAGCTGAAAAGCCTGACTCACAAAGATATGTTGATGCAAATGGAAGCAATGCACGGATTGCTTTTTCTGCCACTTTTGGGTATGAACCGCATATTAAAGGCCAAAGTTCAGTGATTGGTTTCTCACTAAACACATCCCTTGCCCCCGAATCATTTTACAGCTCCAGAAATTCATCTTGACAATCATCAGAAACTTTTTCGACTGACAATTTGAATGGGTTTCGCACCAAATCCAGCTCATCATCACTAAGTTCAGGAAAATATTGCTCAAATTCATTTTCTAGCGCTGTCAAATGCTGCACAATTTCATTTTTTGCAAATTGTGGAAGTACTTAGTCTTTACCATCAACAACGAGAACGGATGACAGCTTCTCAAACATTGCAACATTTGTCATATTGACCTTTCTTTTCCAGTTTTCCAGATTGCTCATAAAAGCTCTAAAGGCATCCACAAATTGTATGATATTTGTATTCCTTCCTTGCATCTGAAGATTGAGTTTATTCAACTGCTCAAAAATATCAACTAAATAGGCAAGGCGCATGATCCATTCCTCATCATCCAGCCAGGCGAAAAATTCCATTTACCATGAACTTCAAAAAATAATTTGAGCTCATCTCTCAGCTCATATACTCGCGCAGTTTCATTTCCTCTTGACAGCCATCGGACATTTGTGTGGAAAAAAAGCAAATGGTGGCCTGCATCCATGTCAACGCATAACTGCTTAAAAAGCCGTGAGTTGAGAGCTCCTCCTTTGATAAAATTCACTATCTGAACGGTTTGATCCAAAACCTTCCCCAAAGGAGCTGGAAGTATTTTGGAGGCCAGTGCTTGACGATGGATCATGCAATGAATGCCTTTCACTTTTGGGGCACGTTTCTTCGCACTAACTTGAAATCCTGATTTGGTCCCCAACATAGCTGGTGCTCCATCTGTACAGCACCCACACATATTATCCCATAAAAGATTTTCTGATTCAAGGAAAGATGAAACCTTTTCCAAAATATCAGAGGCCATGGTAGTTGTTTCAAGAGGAGAACAAAAAAGAAGTTCTTCTTTAAATTATCCTGAATGCACACACCTTGCAAACACTATCAACTGAGAACACGATGCCACATCAGTCGATTCATCAATATGAATTGAATAGAGCCCAAATGCTGCAGACTTGATCTCTTGCACAACTTGATCCTTGATGTCATTGGCCATATCGCTGATCCTCCTTTGAACAGTGTCGTTTGATAGTGAAACCGCTGCACGTTTTTTTTTTCTATGATTCATTTCCCAACACACTTTCCACCATCTTGAGACAACAAGGTTTGATCAAAGATTCCCCGATTGTATGTGGTTTTTTCTGCTTCGCTATCTCCAGTGCTACGACATAGGAAGCTTCAGTAACCTTTTGGTTTGTTTCTTGGAATACCCCTGTTAAATCCAGTCTCATCCTTTTGACAGCATTCCCAAGACGTTCAAAATGGGTTTTGTCCTTGTCCTTGTATTGAGGATGTTCATTCAACAAATGATTCCTCAACTGTGTCGGTTTCATAGAATCAATTGACAAACGTTTACTACAAATAACAAACTGAGGTCGTTCTTCTCCGTTGATGACGATATTTGTGAATCCATAATTCAGATAAGACAGGTCATACTTTCGTTTCTTGACACTCATCACGGGCTTCAGATTCTATAAATATAAAACGATAAAGTCAAGATCAAAACACATAAACACCCACAGACGTGTATACACACCCACACGCACATATATACGTATACACACACAAATTATATTGCATATCCTATTTACAGTACATCGCTGTCAACACCAGCATTTTACTGCTGTTGTTGATGTCTGGGCATGTTTTACGTTCAGTAGTTTGTCATTGATTTCTGAACGACCGGCTCCAATACCAACACGCTAAAACCCCAGCACGATGTGGTCTGCTGTTAAATCGGTCACCGCTGGCAAGCCTTTAGGCCACGGAGACGGTGGTATATATATATATATATATATATATATATATATATATATATATATATATATATATATATATATATATATATATATATATATATATATATATATATATATATCCATTCATTGGCACCTTTCCAGTCTTGACAGACGATAGTTTGGTACATTGTGCTTCAAAAAGGCTTAATAACTACGATCCATAGGCGGTGGCGAGTGTGGCTGGTAAGGCCAATTCTTGCTGCAAATGTTTGCCCACAGTAGGTGCATGTGAAAACATGGTCATTTCCACCATTTTGCACCATCTTACGTCTCTCACGCTCTGTGTGTGCTTTATCTGCAATCATTTTCTCCTTTGTCTTTATTCCATTTCTGATAGTTGCCCTCCATGCAACACGTTCAGCGGCGACGTGCTCCCAATGTGCATTATCAATGCCTGTATCAATCATGTCCCGCTTACACACATCTTTGTATCGTAGTAGAGGCCGACCCTGAGATCTCCTACCCGTCTGTAATTCACCAAAAAAGATGTCCTTTGGTATTCTACCATCATCCATCCTCCCAACGTGTCCTATCCATCTAAGTCTACGAAGACTGAGAATGGAATACACCGTCACACAACCTGATCTTTCCAATACTTCAGTATTTGTGATTTTGTCTTGCCACTTAATGCCAAGTATTCTTCGCAGACACCGCATATGAAAGCTGTTTAAACGTTTCTCTTGGCGTGAGTAAGTTGTCCAGGTTTCACTGCCATAAAGAAGAGTACTAAGGACACAGGCTTGGTAGACGAGGACTTTTGTTTTGGCAGTAAGCTTCCTGTTCTCCCAGACTCTTTTTGCTAACATGTTCATTGTTGTTGCTGCCTTGCCAATCCTGATGTTGATTTCCTGATCGAGGGATAATTTGCTATTTACCTTTGATCCTAGATATGTAAAAAGGTCTACTATCTCCAGTTCGGCGTCGTCAATAAAGATTGATGGTACACCATGTGCACCTTGTGACATAATCTGTGTCTTCTTTTTGTTAATTGTTAAACCAAATTCGAACAAGCATTGGAGAATGCATATAGTAGATGTTGTAATTCTTCCTCAGAGTGGGTCGTAATCCCAGCATCATCCGCAAAAAGCAACTCTCTGATTAGTACCCTGCTAATTTTGGTCTTGGCCTTCAATCTCTGAGCATTATAGAGGCCACCATCTGAGCGTGAGTGAATGTATATACCGTCATCCTGATCACGAAAGGCATATTTCAGTAGAAGTGAAAAGTATATCCCAAAGAGAGTGGGGGATAGTACACAACCTTGCTTAACTCCACTCTTGATTTCAAACTCTTCTGAAGTTGAGCCATCAAACTTGATTATACCCTTCATGCCTGTGTGGAACGATTCCACAATGGACAGAAGAGTTGGTGGGCAGCCAATCTTCTTTAGTGCTTTGAACAGACCCTCACGACTGACCAAATCGAATGCCTTTGTGAGATCGATGAAGGCAATAAACAGTGGCTGATTTTGTTCCCGGCATTTTTCTTGCATCTGTCGCAATGAGAATATCATATCAATGGTAGACCGGTTCTGACGGAAGCCGCACTGTGATTCAGGGTAGACTTGATCTCCCAGGACTTGAAGTCTGTGCAGGACAATTCTGGCAAATACTTTCCCAACAATACACAGAAGTGAGATACCCCTATAGTTGTTACAGTCGCTCCGATCTCCCTTGTTCTTGTACAGCGTTATGATGTTTGAATCTTTGAAATCCTGTGGGACTTGTCTTTCTCGCCAGCATAGCTCTATTAGCTGGTGGATTTGTTGTTGTTGTTTGTCCATCAAGAATGATGATGACCATTCATTTCATCCAGTGGGGTTGAAGGTGTGGGGCCGTGGGTTCTAAGATGGCTGATAAGGCCTATTTTGGCTCGAAATGTTCTTTGACAATGTGGGCATAAGAATGCTTGACGTCTCTGGAGGAGGATTTCCTGCAGTGGTTTTTCTGTCCTGCCTTTTCTTCACAGCTCTTGCAGTCCTGGTTGCCTCACATATGACTGCACCTTTGCTGCAATGATGCACGCCACGAATTTCGGTCTCTGGCTGCAGCCTCCCAGGTGTCATGATGAATTCCAAAAGCATTCAGTGAAATTTTCAGAGTGTCTTTAAAACGTTTCCTCTGGCCACCTTGGGAGCGTTTACCACAACGCAGTTCGCTGTAAAAAATTCGTTTAGGGAGCCTGTGATCTGGCATGCGAGTCAAGTGACCAGCCCAGCGAATCTGATTCTTCATCAGTAGAGTGTGGATACTGGGCATGGATGCTCTTTCTAGGACTTCAGTGTCTGGAATCTTGTCTTGCCATTTAATCTTCAGGAGCTTCCTTAGGCAGACTGTGTGGAAGTGGTTTAATTTCCTAGCGTGTCGCTGATAAACAGTCCAGGTTTCACAAGCATATAGCAGTGTGGATAATACAACTGCTTTGTAGACTTTTAGCTTTGTTTGCAGGCTTATTCCAGTTCTGTCCCATACATTCTTGTACAGTCTGCCAAAGGCTGCACTGGCCTTGGAGATTCTTGCATTCACTTCGTCATCGATTGTGGCAGCTTGTGACACGGTGCTGCCAAGATAGGTGAATTTGTCCACAACACTTAGTCTATGATCATTCACTTTGATATTCGGCACAGTGTGATTATTCCCTGGAGCTGGCTGGTACATAACTACAGTCTTCTCCAAGTTGATATTGAGCCCAAAGTTGGCACAGGCATGTGAGAAAGCTGAAACATTATGTTGCATGTCCGCCTCTGAGATGGCATATAGAGCGCAATCATCAGCAAACAGGAGCTCTCTGACGGTGCCGCTGTCAATTTTGGTTTTAGCTTTCAGCCTTTTGAGATTGAATAACTTTCCGTCCATACGGTAGTTGATGTCTATTCCAGTGTTGTCGTTCTCGAAGGCATTCATCAACATGGCTGAAAACATGAGGCTGAACAGTGTTGGTGCCAGGACACATCCTTGCTTCACTCCATTGGTGACAGGAAAGGGTTCAGACAGTTCACCATTTTCCTGTACTCTTGCCTGCATGCCGTCATGAAATAGCCGCACTATTTGGACAAACTTTCGTGGACAGCCATATTTTGCCATAATCTTCCACAGTCCTTCTCTGCTGACTGTATCAAAAGCCTTGGTAAGGTCAATGAAAGTGGAGAACATTTCGCAGTTCTGTTCCTGACATTTCTCTTGCAGCTGCCTTGCAGCGAAAATCATGTCAACAGTTCCACGTTCTTTTCTGAAGCCACATTGACTCTCAGGAAGAAGACCTTGATCGAGATGGGCTGTGAGGCGATTGAGAAGAATTCTGGCGAGTATCTTCCCTGCAATTGAAAGCAAGGAGATGCCTCGGTGGTTGTCACAGGATTGGCGGTTTCCTTTACGTTTGTAAAGGTGGACTATTGACGCGTCCTTAAAATCTTGTGTCCTTAAAAGCTGGTGGATTTGTAGAGCGAGTGTGTCTTGCCCACTCCTGATTACCTCTATTGGAATCCCATCCTTACCTGGAGCCTTGCCAGATGCAAGCTCATGTATAGCACACTTAACTTCTGTGTGTCCAGGTGGTCAAGAGTTGGTAGGGCCTCTATAGCGTTGAGGGCATCATCAGCTAGCTTGGTCTCACTTGAGTAAAGCTCTAAATAGTGCTCGACCCATCTATCCATCTGCTGTTTCTTATCAGTGATGATTTCTCCAGTCAAGGTTTTCAGCGGTGCACTTCTTTTGTTCATTCGACCACAGCTTTCTTTATCCCTTCATACATGCTTCTGATGTTTTCCCTTATCACTTGCGATTTGAATGGACTCACATAACTTGATCCAATAGTCATTCGCACACTGCCTGGCAGCCTTTTGTACATCCTTCCTCGCTTGCTTCAGCTCACTCAGTGTTACGCGTTGGTCTTTCCTTGTTTCTTAAGAGAGCTATCTTCTTTTTATCAATCAGGGGCTGCAGTATCTGGCTGTTTGCCGCAAACCAGTCCTGCCTCTTATGATCCACAGTGCCGTAAACCCCTAACGCTGTTTTATAAATAGTTTCCTTAAGTTTACTCCATTTATCATTTACTATACAATTTTCTGATGTATCATTGAAAGCGTCTTCAAGTTGCTGTTGAAATTCAAAGCACTTTCCAGGATCGTGAGTGTTAGTAATATTAATCCTGGGGCTAGACTTGTGTTTAGCTGTGTAGATTCTCTTTGGTCTCAGTCTAACCCTTGCAACAACCAAAGAATGATCTGTATCACAGTCAGCACTGTGGCAACTTCGAGTTAATGATGTATGGTTCAGATGTTGTCTCCGTGTGATAATGAAGTCCAGGTGATGCCAATGGCTGGATCTTGGATGTTTCCATGTGACCTTATGCATCTCTTTTGTTTTAAAAAAGGAATATATATATATATATATATATATATATATATATATATATATATATATATATATATATATATATATATATATATATATATATATATATATATATATATATATATATATATATATGGCAGTCTCCCTGATGAAGGAGTTAAGGACGCTGTTCGTAATCCCGTATACCCAGGTACGAAACACAGCTGCGCGAGATTCGCCAGCGGATCGCGTTGCATCAGTTTCTAATGGAAAAGTATATGAGCCGGACGTTCAGAAAGCAATAGCTAACTACTGAACATAAAACTTGCCAAGACATCAACAGCATCTGTAAAATGCTGGTGTTGACTGCAATGCCCTATAAATAGGATATGCAATATATATATATATATATATATATATATATATATATATATATATATATATATATATATATATATATATATATATATATATATATATATATATATATATGTTAGTTAGTTAGTTAGTTAGTTAGTCGACAGATCATCCTCATTGCACATCGAACCATTCAGTCCATAAGTGCTCGGATCCCCTCCTCAGCAAATCCCGCAACGTGTAGCGGCTAACGACGCCAGTTCTGTGTTGGTTTATCAATCTTCTTTGGCTTCCTGCGTAGTGTTCTTGTTTGGCCACCCCTCTTTTAATTTGCTGCTCTCGCAGTCTGGCCATTGTTGTAGATTCACAGTCATCACTTGGTTCTCGCAAAAGTCTTACTTCTCGTAGAGCATTCAGAATGTCGGCCTGGTCCATGGCGCGTCCGCCCTCCACAGTAGCCTCACCTGCGAGCTTGTCAGCCCGCTCATTTCCTTGTACTCCCGCATGCCCTGGCACGAAGATGAAACTAATCTTTGCCAGTCGAGACCGCTCCAGAGGCAGCAACCATTCTCTTCGGATCGACCCCTCCTCTATCCTCTTGATCATGTTCATTGAGTCGCTAAGGAAACAAGCCCTAGTGAATGTCTGTGTCTCGAGCCATGTTATTGCTTTACTTACTGCCATGACTTCCATGGTCAGGCTACTTGTGGTTTCAGTGAAAGCACCAGAGTCCTCCTTCACAATTCTCCCTCCGGCCCGAGCTGTAAAGGCCCATGAGCTTCTCACATGTCGGACGACCGACCCATCTGTGTAGATGACCGCATCACCGTCTAGCGAATTCTCGAAAATCAACGCTTGTACTTCAGCCTCAACAGCAGCCGGATTTTCTTGTCTGCATTTTCTATCTAGTTGGATGCAAACTGAAAAGGATGTGCAGAAGTCTGTTGGCACTTGCACCCACTCCTCGCCAGGTTCTAAGTCCTCAAGTGAACACACCTGAACACACATAAGTTGAAGAATGTCTTCGGCTTGACCCATCCACGACCGTCCTCTTTTTAACCTGCTGCCCTTCACCTTCCTAATTTCACTATGCAGTGGATGTTGTGTGTTTGCGTTAATTCTGAGGTAGGCGCGTGCCCTGCAACCTTGTATTCTCTCTTCAATGGCTGGAAAATCAAGAAGGCAGTCTGTGATCGCCTAGTTTCGATTAGCAAAAGGAATAGACATATGGTAGGCAATTAATTATATCTAACTTAAGAGTATAATTAGGAATAGTGTGCAGTACTGTGCAGTGATATAATGTATTATGATTAGTGATAGAATGTTCTATTAGTGCGGTGCTAGAAAGTATCATAGGAGCGTCGGCACTTGTATCCTATTGTGTGGCTTCAACTAGCTTGTGTGATATATCATTTTACTCAGGGAGTTGAGGAAATATAGTGGAATAATAATTAGAGAGATTAAGGATGGTTGAGAGGGAGAAGAGGTATGTGTAATGGTAGGATCTTCCAGTAGGGCATCTGCTGGGTTTCTACCCGTTCCTTTATTCTTTCCTGGTCTTGCCATGTCTCAGATCATATGATTGAGTTATTTGGCCGTATGACAGAGATCGGATCTCTGTTATAGATCTGAGTGCTGTTATTGGCCTACACTTACCTAATTCCGGTCAGGACTGAGTTGCCCTCACCATGATGTTATCTACTCTACAGGTTCCATTTACAGTTCCCCTTGAGTGTTCCACGTGAGTGTGAGATGATTTATTACAAAGAAGCAGTTCAAAGTTTTATACAATGATTGCTCATGGAAAGAAGACAGATGAGTGATAAGCTTCATCACCGAAGATTAATAACTCGCACACCAAGGACATATATATATATATATATATATATATATATATATATATATATATATATATATATATATATATATATATATATATATATATATATATATATATATATATATATATATATATACACACATCTACCTAACAAACATTAATAGGTTGTGTTCTAAAAGAGGGGAAAATGTTATAATCAGAGACTTATAGACATTAGATTTTCCCCAAGTGACATTTCAGTTAATTGGAAGATTATCAGTTCAACAAACATTATTAAACAGAGTAACTTCACCGTGTGGTAGAGTGAAGACCACGATCAACAGTGTCTATCGGATTACCAGCATCCTGTTTGTTCGAGTGATTGGAGAAAGTCGTCATCTTCTGGGTGAGGTTCACTGTCCGGAAAAAATGGTGCTGTTGTGTGCTAAGCACTATGATGTTACAGACTTTGCTTCTAAATCACTGGTCTAACATTAGAATATTCGACACACATTCTACACCTTATACACACATACACACTTCTCCTACATATACTCTTTGCTTTAATAAATTTCTTGTTTTTTATTTGTTGAGGCTAGAGTTGTCAAGTATGTTATGTTGGGGAAGAATGAGAGGGGGCATAATCCAGGGGTGAGTAAGAGTGAGTGGAAGGTGTCTTCAGATTGAAGGAGTGTGTGGACGGAGTCTGCTGGATGTCTCCAGAATAGAGATATTGAATAAAAAAAATGTGGGGGTTGATTCCCCTCACTCCAGGGACAACCCTAAAGTGGTAAAGAAGAACAAGTAACTACTACGTCATTCATTCTTTACACACACACGACACTGCACCTCGTCTCAACATCCCCATATATTAATGTCATATATTCTGAAGGGACTGGGAGATCACTGTAGTGCATGCCCCATTTCTAACAAGAGAAGTTGGGCCCAATCCTCTTCTATCTTCAATAACCCCCGAATATGACCCTCGAGTTATCTGCAGGCTTCGTCTTATTAATTTAGTCTAGGAGATATAGATTATGACCCTGGTGAGAATAGTAAATACTAACTGGGATCCTGCCCCTTCTCCAAGGATTCTTTTAGCTCTTGAGCCCCCTTTTTATCAATTCTGAGGAAAGTCTGGAGAATTCTCTTAGCCTGATTTATGTTAAGACAGCATGGATGTTGAGCAGTTGATAGACCTAGAGTCTTCTCTCCCCAATTTAGTAATTCATCATGAGTGGATTTGTTTTGACAATTACACATTCAACAAATTCCAGTAGACATTGACACATGTTTTACACACATAAGATGGAGAATCAACAGATAGGTTTGACTGACAAATAAACATAAGGTCAGTTAAGGTTCATCATTTATTGACTGGCCTGTGTCCTCTGGCCTGTTACATACATTTTCTGTTGTGGTTTACACAAGATAACATAGAAAATGGCATATAGACCCAAGTTTACAGTCAATCAACAAATAAACATCAATGAATACTGTCACACGTCGTTCTAGATGATAATATCACGAAGTTCTTACGATGATACTGTTCATGATATTGATGATAAGTTTTTGTGTGATGGTCGTTGTCTAGGTAACGATGTTCATGGTGTGTCACTTGAGATATCTAACTGTCTCTTAATCCAACTCACCCCAGAAATACACCTTCACCAGTCATGAAACAAGATTCGGTTGGCACACATAATCCTTTATTACAGAAATAACATAGACTCACGGAACATATGTATACACCCAGAAACAATGTAATCCATCGACTATAAATATCCTCCTCACAATTTAACCCACACACATCACTGGCTTCTCAAGCCTGCTTCATATCACCTCCACAAGACAGGTAATCCAGCTCCTATCCACCGCTGGACCTCACACAATACACCCACACATTGGGTCGGAGCCACTGCTCAACTATGTAACCCACTCTGGGTTTTGGCCTGTCTTCACAACTAGGAGAACCACACAACACCGTTGTCCGTGGACTACCGACTCCTACGGTTTTCTCCAACTCAACTCACTGAAACGACCTGACCCGTAGTCGGTCTCTTCTCTCACTGACTTTTCAGTCTCCTCACTTCACACAACACCCAACTGTCTTTCGACCCATCCCCCCTGGGGCCTTCCACTCATATCCGCCCCATTATTTCTGAGGGTTGATTGTTTTCCTCGTAGCCAGGTCACTCACCTTACTGTCTATGACCACAGGCATGTGACACTACCCCACCCTCAAAAGAAAACATCGTTTTCAAATGTTGGGAGACTAAAACTTATTAAATATGTGACCCAGACACATTGCCTGGGTAGCCCTATGTATGGCTGCACCTTACTCTCGCTACCACCCTACATAATACATCAAATGCTCATAGTACATTCCCATATTCCCCACACATAAATACAAACAACTTTCTATCTTGTGTACCAATGCATGAACTAATACATCACATAATAATAATAATACATCATAGAAAAGCATTATACTTATGTAACCACAGGTCTCTTCCTACTTCACGACCACACAATACTATTTGTGTACCGACCCTATATCAGGTGGTTCTGTTCTTGCATTAACCCACCTCTGATTCCTGTCGATGCTGTGTCTACCTTTCATGTACCCATGACTCATGGTACCTCTACAATTACAACATCTGTTTGCTATCCCTAGCCCTGGGTCAGTAATGTCGCGAAAACTCTTTTGACCTGACTCAACTTTCCTATCTGCATATTGCATCGTTACACTTGAGTCTCTGTTTAGTCTGAACTCTTTATTCAATCTTGGCCCATATATCTGGCACATTGCTTTCTGCTGCATACGCCTTATGCCTATGTGCCCTGCACATGCACTATCCTGAGCTGTTCTAGTATATCGGTCTCTATGTGCTAAAGGTACTGCTCCTTGCCCACGTGCAGTTCTGCTATCTGAAAACCTGCGAGTGAGAACATTGTTCTTCCTCTCGAAGCACCATCTACCTTTCTTTGACTGCCTATGTTCTACTCTCCTACACCCTTGGGAACATTTGTTCAGAGTAGTATTTTGTCTCTGGGATTCACTAGCACTATATGTGGGATCCATTCTCATCTGCTCCGCTGTACTATCCTTGTCCTGAGTTCCTGTGTCTACTTCAAGTGCCTCTCCTACCTCAGCTATACTCTCTAATTTAGGTTCTCTTGTG
Source organism: Cepaea nemoralis (assembly GCA_014155875.1). NCBI lineage: Eukaryota > Metazoa > Mollusca > Gastropoda > Stylommatophora > Helicidae > Cepaea > Cepaea nemoralis. The sequence continues at coordinate 235,888 of JACEFZ010018167.1, read as the reverse complement.
GTAACTACCTCGTTACTGCTTACACTATATTTTCGGTGCCAATAAACTACTTCCTCTTCTGTACAATCTTTAACTCCTATAACATTTCCTATGATCAAATCAGCCACTGGTGAGTCCAAAACACACGCTGTCACTCTTCCAGTGATATATGGTGTTTTTACTGTTATTATGGCTACTGGGTAGAACTCTACTGTGCCGTTGAATGTTATGCATCTAATCTTTTTCCCTGTATAATCCGAGGGATCTATTAAACTTCTCCTCACTCCGATAGACGTACATCCGGAATCCCTAATTGTTAACGCTGGTCTATCATTGACAAATCCTTGATGCAGCTTCAAACTGCCTCCTTCATGCACTGCTGATCCTGCTTTTACTGTATGACCACATATTAGGACTGGCTGACTGTCTTTTTCAAAAAGAGGTTTGCACCCACTACAATCTTCATTGTTCAGCGTCTCAATTACTTGCGCTGCATTTGAGTGCTCTGTTTCTCTCATCCTACATTGATGGCTGATATGCCCCTTCTTTCCACATTTGAAACAAGTAATCTCCCTTTTACTGTTGTTCGTTGGTCCATCTGATGGTTGTGTATCACACTCTGCTGCCTTGTGTCTCCAGCTCCCACAATTCCAACATCCGGCATAATTTGGACGTCTCTGGAAGTTCCCTCTTCTATATGGGTACCGTCCTACTCTACCAACATTGTTTCCTCGGAAACCATTATCTTGAAGTTCTTGTTGCTCACCTTTCTGTGCTGAATCCACACTTTTCGCCCTTGGCCTAATGACTGGATTCTGGTCCTGTTTAATGTACGCTGCACAGACTATTTCCTCACTCATTAGTTTCCCAATAGATACGTTAGGATGTGCAGTCATGTAGTTTTGCCCTAACTGAGACATTGTGTCTATGTCCTTTGGCTTCCGCTCCTCAAAGAACGCCACTAAATTAGAATTGCATGCAGATACTACCTTGTCTCTTAACATTAGATCTACTAATTTATTAAAATCTTTCCCTACTTCTGCAAGCTCCATCCATTTGTTAAATGTATTCTTTACAGTGTTAACAAAATCTGTGAAATCTTGATTTGTCTCTGGCACTAACTGTCTACACTTTGTTCTATATCCATGTTCAGTTAGTTGAGTTAGTTGGAACTTTGTCAGCAAACGTTGACGTAAGATAGTGTAGTTGTTCCTTTCTTCTACAGGTAAATTGAACATGGTGTCTAGTGCCTTACCCGTAAGAAATTCGCCAAGTCGCATCCCATACTCTTTCTCTGGAATACCTAACGCTTTGGCTGATGCCTCGAACCTGGCCAAATAATTTTCAAGTTGGTCCCGGTCTGTAAAATATGGCAGTTTTAATCTCTGTGACGACTGCGACGGTCTTCTGCTTTCCTCACTTTGACCTTTCGAAGATAGTTCTAGTTTTCTTAACTCGATTTCAGTTTGCATCTGACACTTGATCTTCTCTTTCTCAATTTCCATTTTCATTTGTGTCTCTTTCTCTTCCTGTAGACGCTTGTTTTCTATTTCAGCTAGTTTTACTTGTGTCTCTTTCTCTTCCTGTAGACGCTTGTTTTCCATTTCAGCTAACTTTACTTCCTGTAGACGCTTGTTTTCTATTTCAGCTAGTTGTACTTGTGTCTCTTTCTCTTCCTGTAGACGCTTGTTTTCCATTTCAGCTAACTTTACTTCCTGTAGACGCTTTGCCTCGCGTTCATTATGCCTCTCCTCTCTTTCCGTCTGCTTTTGTTCTTTCGCTTCTGCATACTCCTGTAACTCTTTACCTTTCAGGCCTATTCTTTCACCTGCTTCAATATAATCCATTAAAGTAGGCATCTTGTACTTGTGGACACGTGGCTGTGAATCAGCCAACTATAAATGTACAGACTCTGCTGTTAGTCTTTGTGTCACTTCCCTAAGTACACCCGCACTCCCTGTGTACGTAAATCCGTAGTGCTACAATATCACTCTGTACTCACCCAGTCACTCTATAAGCACTAGGTAGTGAGGGGGGAAGTATCACCTATACTCCCTTATATCTATATATCTATGACACAAGTTCATGAAGTCCCTGGGAATATTGTTAAACATACATATAAATACATATACAAACAAATGGATGATAACACTAAGTGATGACTATCCAACGCTAGACTTCACAAGCTGAGTACACGGAGACGATGATGACACAGAAATAAACCACAGTAACAACCACAAGCTTGTGTAGGGACACCCACAGTGCGCGTAAAATATAAACTGATTCAGACCACTAGACAGTAGATACGACAAAAGATCACAATAATAACATATATCCGAACACACCAAATATCATATGTAAATATAATGAAAAGAAAGAGAGAAAGAAAAGGAATATATACTGAAAATATACACAGATCTTACGTTAGACCCAAAAGGCACGGTATATAATCTAGGACCACCCTGCTTCACTGCAGAATCAAACAAACCGACCTTACGATTTACTTCCCAGAAAACACATGGTGCACAGTAAGAAAATAAATTTTCGCCCCGCCTCCCGGCCTTCGAGAAGCAACACAAAAAAAAACACCCTACTCTTGACAAACACTGGACCACATACACATAATTGCGTAACACCCGACAACAATAAATATGACGATGGGAGCAAAACAATAAAAAATAATAATGTGTAACTGGTTGGCCGACAAATATGGGCCTATTAATCCGTCGCCAAAAGTTCTTTTTATTCAGTCACCAAAGTTTTTGTTCGTTTTAATAGTTATTCGCAATCCGCTGGAAATGTCTACGACACTAGATTTCAAATCGACTTCTTGTTTTGTTGAGTGGTTCCTGAATTCACGTGGTGATCACCAGTTCCAACTGTCGACAAAAGTTGAAGATGATAGTGATATCCAAACTGTTCTGTCTCGACACAGTCCGTAACGTTATTGTACTTTCTCTGTACGTGGTGGTACCACAGTAATAATCCAAAGTGTTCTTTCGATATGTTGTTACTTTCATTGCGGAGATGGCGCTTCGCTGTATCATTAATGTTATGGATTTCCGTTACCCGACAAGATTCACCAAAAAGAAAAGGAGAATGGCAGCCAATGTTCAGCGCTTTAAATTTGGGTATATAAATCCTTATTGGCAAAGCAATACAACCATGGTTGCGATGATGAGACGTTAAAACTGTTTGCTCATAACAGAATAATGATGACAATAATAGAACAGTTCAACAAAGGCGAAACATAAAATCTGGCTTTCTTTCAAAACAACCTTGTTTATCTCGATCTCCTGTGGAAATTCCCAGTAACTTTCCACTGTCCCTAACCTTGACCTTGCCGGACACCTCAAGTCAGTACCTCAGTCTTCTTTGTCATAATAATCCACACTGACTGTCTGTAAAATGACCGGACACTTTTCCGTCATACAAAAACACCTTCCACACAACTTCTCAGCCCCGACACGGCTGCTCTTTTGACTCCGTGGAAATTTTCTCAGTAACTGCTTACTGTTAAACAGCCTTGCCTTCCAAGGTCAACCTAATTTCTCTTTATCACTCTCAGTGAAAAATTCCTCCGTAAAACAGTTTTCACACAAACTTGACAGCCCCACCCGGCTGCGGTTGGGGTACCGTTACTATCCCCTTCAGTCAACTGTCTGTCAAATCAGCGACTGCCAATTTTTCTCTGTTTTCCAAACATGTACTTCCCCAGTACCTGGACGCTGGTGTACCCACCCGTCCTATTTACTGCGTCGAAAAATCTTGACCAGTCAACTTGCAACAACACAGTGCGCTTGCCTCCAGCACACACACACCTGTCAATTATCTTTTGATTTCCGCCGCGTACCCTCCCCGCGCGCTGACAGTTTTTCTTCGATGTGGCGTCTTACACACACACACGATGCCCTCGCCACTCTGGATTCAGCACTGGTCTTTCATTGCCGCGTCTGCTAGTTTCAGCACTACTGTCTGGTATCAAATTTACCTGTCACCGTAATGGACTCTCCCGGTTAGTCTGTATGGCGTGTCTTTATCACCCCCTCTCGCTTCAGTGATATGGTTGGTTCCAATTCACCTGTAGTGGATTAGACGTGAACTGTCTGTATCAGTTCCCGCACGGAGAAAAACTCAGTGTTTATACGGTGGACACACTCCGCTGTCCACCCTCTCTCCGCGAAGAGCCCACAAACATCTCAGAATGACAACACTGTCTATAATGTTCTTAATCGGACGTAGCCCTCAGATGTCACACGTCGTTCTAGATGATAATATCACGAAGTTCTTACGATGATACTGTTCATGATATTGATGATAAGTTTTTGTGTGATGGTCGTTGTCTAGGTAACGATGTTCATGGTGTGTCACTTGAGATATCTAACTGTCTCTTAATCCAACTCACCCCAGAAATACACCTTCACCAGTCATGAAACAAGATTCGGTTGGCACACATAATCCTTTATTACAGAAATAACATAGACTCACGGAACATATGTATACATCCAGAAACAATGTAATCCATCGACTATAAATATCCTCCTCACAATTTAACCCACACACATCACTGGCTTCTCAAGCCTGCTTCATATCACCTCCACAAGACAGGTAATCCAGCTCCTATCCACCGCTGGACCTCACACAATACACCCACACATTGGGTCGGAGCCACTGCTCAACTATGTAACCCACTCTGGGTTTTGGCCTGTCTTCACAACTAGGAGAACCACACAACACCGTTGTCCTACGGTTTTCTCCAACTCAACTCACTGAAACGACCTGACCCGTAGTCGGTCTCTTCTCTCATTGACTTTTCAGTCTCCTCACTTCACACAACACCCAACTGTCTTTTGACCCATCCCCCCTGGGGCCTTCCATTCATATCCGCCCCATTATTTCTGAGGGTTGATTGTTTTCCTCGTAGCCAGGTCACTCACCTTACTGTCTATGACCACAGGCATGTGACAAATACCATGTCAACAAGTGTGGAAACATTGTATACATTTAAATGTTGTACATTATAAGTGTGGAGATGATAATTCAACATTTAGGTATTTGTTCCTGAAATGGGTGTGGTGTGTTCCTTAGAGAAATGTAACCTTGTGATTGGGAGATTAGGATAAGCCTCGGTCCATTGTCTGATGGATCTACTTCAGTTCTGCCCGTGTAGCTTCTCTGAAGGCTTCCCATACTCTGCTCATGGCTTAGTCATCCTCCATCTCACGTGTGGTTCATCTCTTTCTCTCTCTTCCCTCTTTCTGGTCTGGGTTGGTTGGTTGGCCAGTTGGTTGCCACCAAGAATTCACTGTGTAAGATTCACATAGATATGTACAATCCTACCAATGCAATATTCTAGAAGTAGGTCGGAAGAAACCTAAATTCCTGAAGTAGGAACTAGTCTCCCCCCCCCCCCCCCCTCCTCTTTTCTCTAATCTAGTGTTGGGTTAATTTGGTGTGGTCAGAGTTTATCACACTGTGTACGCCTGGTATCAGCTGGTTCCAGCTGTATGTAAGTTCTCTTTGGACCTGGGGTCAGTGAGACGTGTACAGTAAGACAGTGACAAGAGTGAGGAGGTGTCAAAATGCATATAAATAAATGGCATACATTTATAACATTTCTATCACTCAATTGGGTTTGTAGTGTGTATAAATGGTTCTCTGTGTTTTCCCAATTAACCAACTTTTCCTTCTTCCTTGTATAATAACTCCTCTCCCATTACCTGTTGTTTTTGTGGTGGTGAGTGTTGGGTGTGTGGTGTGATGTTTAAGTTATGTTGAGTAGTGGGTTAAGTCAACTTCTGGTGATGGAGTTCCCCGAAGCATAACTTTTCTGATGTAATGCAGTTCATGAGTGCCCTTATCTAAGTAAAATCTGACATAAATATAAATATTTATTCCATCAAACCCTATTTATTCAATATATGAAGGAGAAAGGGAAAATATGATTTCTCTTTCAGCTCTCTAGATTGCAAATAGGCATAGATAAGTCTGTTTTAAAACGAGGCACTTGTTCTAGTACACGAACTGTCTTATGAGCTGTAGATAGTGATAGTAATTTGAGCAGTGTTTCTGCTGAAATGCACAATACTGCTTTAGAATCATCACTTCCTACAGTTGTCTAGAATAGAATATAGTATTATTATGTACTTCTCAAAGTTAATAACTATCTTTAAGAATATCAGAGAGTACAGTATTCGAGGAGAGTATTAGATTGTCAGTTTGCCCGGGAAACGGCTCTGTGTCGTCAGAATCTAACAGTCAAGCATTTTTCACTTCAGAGGTTTTAATTTACAATAATACATTTCAATTGACATTACAAACACTGGACACCATTACTTGATACTTGATACATCTGGTCATCAGTTTAATCTAAGGAGTCACAAGCTTACCTCAGATTCAGACATTCTGCCGTTCTTGTTTGAAAATTCGGTCACACCAGCTTTTGCGTCTGCTCGTCAAGCTGTCTGCAGTGGAAGTGCGCGATTAAATATTCTAAGCAGGCGTCCTAGCGGAGGCGTTGTCACGTGTCTGTTTCTATCCAATGATCTCCTGAGCTTTGGCTGATGAAATAATTCTAAGAATTGACGTCATCTGTCAATCTTTCATTTTCAGTTTTGATTTTGCTTTCGTTTTCAGTTTTGGTTTCGGTTTGAGTTTGTGCAGTCAATTGTTATATATTTTTCCCTCTCTTTCGCGTGCATTCTTGGCAACTGAATAATGGTGGTTAGCGGTTATGCCACAATTAACAGTTAATGACCTTGATCATTTGCCAAATACCTTTCTCAGTAATACCGTAGTCCAGTGGAAATGCCTTTCTCAATCATTAATGCAACAGTCCCGTAGTTTACACAGGATATAACTGCTGAGCTGTTGATCCATCCTATAACTTATTGATAATCCACAGCAAGCATATTAATTTAGGTCGTAAAAACCGTAAAACCAACAAAGAGCGAACTCGGTAATGGAAAAATAAGGACGTGGCTCCAGTAAAAGTTTAACACCGTTTTAATTTGGTGTCACAGATTAAACAATATAATATAGTGTCACTAGATAACGGTATCCGTCCACCGAGCTCACGTCTATCTAACGTGTGCACAATTAAATACGTTCATACCTGCATCATTATTCACCTTGCCACCTAGCCTATTTCTATTCCACCATCCTGTGCTCCTGGTCGTTACGTTTCTTGATAGATTCATTTAGTTCCATAGTTGCTTTCCAACAATTGCCTCCGGTTATTATCCACTTGAAGCTCAAATACACTTGATTGCATCCAAATATCCAATTCGGTTCCACAATAGAAAAACACATCTAATCTTGAAGATGGCACCACAGCGTCTGTTTCTTTGTTGTCCTGTGACGTCTCTTGTATCCCTTAGCTTCCTTGGTTAACTATCCACTTTAGTGCATCCTTAGAAAATATCCATTTATCCTCTTTCTGTATCCTGTGTTGGCGTGCTCGCTATCTGGCATTATGCCCCCCCCCCCCAAAAAAAAACAACAACCAATAATGAAATCATTTATACATATATAGATATATATACACAATCTGTAAATACTAAACTATGCCTCATAGCATCACTAACAACACAAGTAATAACAATTGCTGAGTAGAACATTATGGCTACCGTTACTAACCCTTAAAAAAAAATAAAGTTATATGACGGGCACGCCCTCCTGTTCAATCCCATGTTGAACATCGTGTGGCCGGCCCATGGGAAGGCCGGTCCAAATAATTTTCATTAGTCCCTAACTTGTCCAAATGAACAAGTGTCATCACTCTAGGTCAACACCCAGAGTTGCGGACGAGGGTAGTAATAAATACCACGCAATCCGTATCAGTTGCTGCTCAATGTTGTCGCTGTTTATGTATATCTTGGTTGTTCTTCCATCAAGTGTCCGTAGGTAAGGTAGACGCCATTGCTGTTCCTCATGCAGAATGCTACTTTAGAGATATTTTCTATTACCATCCAGTGTACTTGTGTAGTGGATATCGTAGAACACATATAATCTAGATAAATACATAATCTGGATACCTAACCCGTGCAATTTATAACAGTTAATAATTATTTAACCATTATTTAACAATCTTAAATGTAACTATTCTAATATCATAACTAAAATAATATAACACAGTTAACCAATGTACTAATTATTTATCCATATATCTAAATTTTCACATAATATAATGTTCACATACTAACTCTATCATGTCAGTGTTAGTACACTATGTACCCAGTGTCATTCTAATTAATATTATCACACAACTTGTCTCTAAGTACAATACTTCCTTAGGAATAATGTTCATTCGGATCCTTATATCGGCACAGCAAAAATATGTCGTCCGATCAATTAGTGTCTGGATCCGAACTCAACAGTTAAGTCCTCACCACACTTGATGAGAGTAAAATTGATAGTTGAAATATGTCCCAACACAAGTCATCTCCTAATTTCACGATGACCCTGCCAAGAACGATAAATTGACAAATGTATCTATCCGACTACACTACATAATAATAATACTAATGAATGTACAATTTATTGTTGGTTGCTATGCACGTTGCCAATCAACCAGGTGCAATCTGTAACATATATATTAACTTCTATAACACTCTATGAATAACACAGATAAACATCAAATTTGAAAGTGAACAACTGTGAAGCAGACATATCTATTTACAATCGACTAAGAAGATCAGCGAGATTGTTATCTTTTCCAGGAATATGACAGATATCGAATTCATAATCCTGCAAGAGCAAAGACCATCTATGAATTCTGGAATTCTTAGGATGACAAGATTTAAATATATGTAGAGGTTTGTTATCTGATAGAACCATAAATTTTCTACCCAGTAGATATCTCGAGAATTTCCCAATACTCTCAATTAATGCCAAAGCCTCAAGCTCAGTGATAGCATAATTTCTCTGTGTATCTGATAGCTTTTTACTGAAGTAAAGGATAGGATGTAACTTTCCTTCATGTAGTTGAAGTAACACAGCTGAAATTGCATGAAAACTTGCATCTGTTTGTAATACGAAATCCTTTGAAATATCAGGCAATTTCAGAATAGGATAGGTACTAAACAGAGTTTTTATCTGTTGTAATTAGTTTGTCATGATCATCTGTCCAAACTATTTTAGTAGGCTGACCCTTCTTTAGCAGTTCAGAAAATGTTGCTGTCATGTCAGCAAAGTATAGAATAAACTTCTGATAGTAATTAATCAGACCTAACAGACTTCTTAATTCCTTTTTCGTTGTTGTAGGTTTGATATTGAGAATTTCTGTAACTACCATTGGATCTGTTTTTCTAAATCCATCAGAAATTCTATTACCAAGGAATTGTATTTCAGTAAACCCTATCTCTATTTTGCTTGGTTTAGCTTTCAGACCGTGTTGTTGTATCCTCTGAAATACTTGTTTGAGGATTTTGACATGTGTGTCAATGTCTGTAGTATGAATACAGATGTCATCCATATACGTCAGCAACGTTAGAAATCCCATGGAGTAATCTTCTCATCATGCGCATAAATGTGCTTGGCGCATTCTGTAAACCAAATGGAAGATACGCCCATTCATACAGACCTAATGGAGTACTGAAAGCTGTAATATGCATAGAATCTTCATCCATAGGGATTTGCCAATATCCCTTGGTGAGATCAATCTTTGAAAATAGTTTGAGTTTGCCATGCTTTCGATCAACTCATCAATATTTGGCATTGGTTCTGCATCTAGTAGTGTTAATGCTTTTACTTTTCTATAATCAACACATAGACATAAAGAACCATCTTTTTTCTTGACAATTACTACCGGAGAACAGTAGTTTGAAATGGATTTTCTAATAATTCCACTTTGATTTAACTCCGATATTTCTGCTGTCACTTTTTCTAAATAATGTATCGGAATAGGGTAAGGTTTCACTTTAACTGGGATATTCGAGAGTAAAGTTATTTTATGTTTGATAAGCGATGTCTGTCACGGCTTATCAGAAAAGATTGTGCTGAACTCTTTTATTGCTGCAATAAGTTTCTCTTTGTCTTGTGTTGACAACTTTTGACTTATTTGTATAGATTGCCAACCGCTGTCACTATTAACTGTTGGGGATGGCATTTGTTGTTTAATAGCGTCTTCTTGCTGTTCATTAATGACCCAACAAGCTGCTGCTATTCTATGTGGTATTTGCTGTGTCACCTGTGATGTGTTACTGTCGCGTGGGATATATGGTTTCAGCATATTTATGTGAAAGATTTTATGTTTCCCTTTTACATCAATACGATAGTCTACATCACTAATTTTCTTAATCACTTTAAATGGACCTTGCCAGGAAGTAACTAAGCAGTTACGAGGGTCAGGAAGTAATAACCAGACCTCTTCTTCTTCTTTCAAGACTATTGTCTTGGCGTTTCTATTGTCGTACTGTCTGCACTTTTCTCTAGCCTTCTCGGGTGCTGATTTTGCAATTTGGCAAGCTGTGATAATTTTGTCTCTCAACTGAGTAACCATTTCATAGGCTTCTCTTTTCGGGTGGTCAAATGTCTTATTTGTAAGCATATCATTGTATAACAACAATGGACCACGAGGATTTGCTCCGTATACTAGCTAAAATGGAGAAAACCCTGTACTAGCCTGTGGTACCTCACGGTACGCAAATAGTACTGCTGGTAATAAAATGTCCCAATCTTTAGGTCTCTCAGCATATCATTGTATAACAACAATGGACCACGAGGAATTTGCTCCGTATACTAGCTAAAATGGAGAAAACCCTGTACTAGCCTGTGGTACCTCACGGTACGCAAATAGTACTGCTAGTAATAAAATGTCCCAATCTTTAGGTCTCTCAGCTGCTACTTTCCCCAGAGTTCGTTTCAGAACGTCGTTGTAATTTTCATTGACACCATTTGTCATCGGGTGCCAAGGAGAACTAAACACTTGTGGAAATATCGAGTATTTTCATCGCCTCTTGAGTAGCTGTAGATATGAATTGACTACCCCTATCAGACAGTATGCAACTTGGGGAAACCTATCCTACTGAAAATTAGTAATAATGAATCCAGGATTGATCTACTTGTGATGTACTTGAGTGGAATAGCTTCTAGGCCAACGAGTACAAAGATCGATCATGGTCAAGATAAATCTATTACCCCGATCGGTAATTGTGTTAAGTGGACCCACAATATCCACAGCAATCTTCTGAAATGGCCGAGATGCAAGATCGGTTTTCTGAACGTGTGCTTTGGGATGTTTGCCTTTTTGTGTGGTCATTTGGCACAATGTACATGAACGTACATGTGTGGTAATATCTTTGATATACCCAGGCCAATAAAATTGTGTCAGCAATCTGTTAGTCGTTTTGGCAATACCCATATGACCCGCAAATGGTGAGTCATGTGCCAATTTTATTGCCTCGCTACGATATTTAGTAGGTAGCACTGTTTGTACTCAACGTGTTGAACCTTTATTGTACCGTCTGGATAAGGTATTATTGTCTAAGAAAAATTTCCAATGACTATGTTTAGCCTGTTTGGATGGTTCATTTAAGTTTTTAAAACAAGTTTGTAATGTCGAATCCTGGTTTTGTTCGTTTGGTAAGTCAGCTGTCAGTATGATATTATTCTGAGTATTGTCATTGTCTGTCTGGGAAGATTGGTCTATTTGTCTTCGTTCTTGAGCTCTTGGGACCGCATTCGTTTGAGTGTGGTCAATCTCCCATTGAATTGCCTCTTCGTGAGTGTACTGGTTTGCATTGGGTATATTCCCAATCAGTAATCCGGCACAAGGGTTAGGCAATACTGCTGCATTTACCGTGACTTCGAAATATGGTGATTGTATTGTAATCTTGTATTGGAATCTTATATCTCTCAATTGTGCCACCAAAAGTTCTGCAGGCAACAGTTTCGCCCGTATAATCCTCTGTTTTTATTAACCTTTTGTCAACTCCGACAATTGAAGCCCCTGTATCACGAACACAGGTCGTAGATTCACCATTCACCCATGCCTGGTGAACTTTAAGTTTGCCATTCTGAATATTAGCGGCATTGGTTTCATGAATTGTTTCAACACATTCGTCAATAGGAATGTCTTTCCTAGTCTTTTCAGTCTTGTCGTCATACTGTTGTATGATAGCTGCATGTGTCTCTTCTAGGTCATCAGAGTCACTACTGGAAAATACGTATGCGGTACTTGCTTCTTTCCAAGTATTTCTCATCTGACAAGACCTACTGGTATGTCCGCATGCCCGACAAGAAAAACATTTAATACTCCTCTTATAGGAGTCATACTTACTTCTTTTCTTTGCCGTGATGTCTCGCAGATACGCTGCATAACCAGGGTGTTGATCACACATTTCAAGATGTCTGTGTGATAACTTGCAATGTTGGCATCGAGTGAGGTGTCCCTTTCTTGGTCTGTCTCCATCTTTATTGGAGTATTGATATGGACCACATCTATTCCTACTATTGAATTTCTTAAACTTACCATTGCCTTTCTGGAATTTGGCGCTCGCTCCTATGACAAGCTCTGGTTGTGCACAGTTGGCAAATATATCACGGTGTGCATTATAAAATGATTCACCTTTTGATTCCATCTCATTAAGTGACTTACACTTATTTTCAACCAGAAATACAGACATAGATTCTGGTAGTGCAGACAACAGTTTGTCTCTTATTATCAGATACCGAATTTTATCGAAATCAGACCCAATATCAGCTGCCTTCAGCCATTTATCAAAGCAAGAAGATGTTTCAGAAACAAAATCAAGGAAAGTTTGGTTAGACTTAGGAGTAAGTGTTTTGAACTTTGTACGCAACCCCGATTCGTCTAAACTAAAATGTGCAAGAACACGATCTCTCATATACTTGTAGTTGGTACGCAAGTTCTCATTATTAATTCAATTACCTTTTAAGGCTCCAGCGCGAGGTGTCGATGGAACAGGATCGGTATGTTCTATTCAGGAATCATATAGAACTTTACCAACACCTCGAAATTAGTAATGCAAGAACTTACCACCAAATAGATCTTGGTATTTCTTCACTGGATCACTCTGTTTAGCTTGTAATTTTTCTCGTTCAATCTCAGCTTCACGATCCATTTCCATTGCCTTAACTTTTAAATTACCTTCAACTTCCTTGCCCTTCCAGAGTGTTTCTGCTGCAAGTCTTTCTTTTTCGAATGCCAGTTGTTTTTCCTTCATCTCTGCTTCTGCGGCTATTTGTTTTGCCTTCATTTCCGTCTCTGCGGCTATTTGCTTTTCCTTCATCTCTTTTTCCAATGCTAGTTTCTCTTTTTTCGGCCGCTATTTTCTCACGTTTTAGAGTTAATTTCTTTTCTTTAGCCGCCATTTTTTCACGTTCCAAAGCCACTTCCTTTTCCTTCAATTCTCTCTCAAAGTGCCGCTTGAATTTCTCTCGCTTCTTTCTCTGCTGCCAACTTTTCAGCTCTTTCCTTGCGTGCTGCGCCTGACAATATTTCAATTCTCGCTTCGCCCAATTCCTCAGGTCCGCACCAGTCAGACCCGACTTTTCACCGATGTCCATGAAGTCTTGAAGTGTCGACACGTTGATTTAATTTAATAATCACCACTCTAGCTGAAAAATTTGTAGAGAAGTGTAAAAATGCAAAGGACTCGATGATATGTAAGTATGTTCAAATCCGAGTAGACAATATAGAAAAGTAAAAATGTTGGAAACAATGTTAAATATAAACTCAACAACAATGTAAACTCGAAAAAAAGAAATTCAGCAACTTATTGCTATAAAAATCTCCTAACTGTTATTTTATGTAAACAACAGAAAATAGTATTAGAAATATACTCAGTATAAAGAATATATAACACTAAACAGTTAACAACGATAGAAAACGAGTGACATGTGACGTACAAACATATTCGTACTTATAAAAGACAATAACATTGACTAACGATTACTTCAGTTACCGTAGCAAACAACCCTAACTTACTACTGCACTATTGTAACAAAACAACAATTAGTTACTTACAATCCGTGAGATTGATACAAATAGCTTCGTACCGACCTGACGATTGTAAGTATATGCGTCTTCTTAAATTAGTACGATAATATTAACTAATTCGAAGGAGAGCACCACCCAACCACCCACTATGACCACTATAACATGACCGGAACTTCAATGGCACGGAAGACACGTCAGAAACATTAAATATTTAAGACACAGAAACGGCGCAGACAGATCGTGTTGGCCATGGCCACCTGATCCTGGAGGGGGAGGCACTTTCTACGTTGTCAGTGAGCTCATCGTAATGACGTGTCTTGCCAGCTGGCGTAGGCGTGTATGTATCGCTTCAGATCTCGATCATTGGTGTTCTGGATCAATTCTATTGACCGTATTCCTTCATGCTACCGTCTCAGTCCATTCAGCATATATCCTCATTAGCTGATTCTTCCTCTTCTACCGATCTTTGCAGTCTTCACGATGTTCTTCGACGCATCTCTTCTTATTATAACTAAAGAAGACTGTTCATCTCTTTCTTGTTATAATGTTCTATTTTCATCATCTTCTTCCAAGCACTCGGTGTTAGTTACGATTATGGATAGTTAGTGACATAACCTGCTAAATTCCTGTTCTTACTTTAATTTCCCAAACTTAGGTTAGAACGTTGTTTACCTGTTCGTTGAAATATGTGAGTTACTGATATATTTAACTGCGCAACAACAATTGATCCTCGACAATTCGCGCCCATGTGATGTAATCATCGACACGGATGGCTCTGTTCTAAGAGGCCAAAGATGTGCTCGGAGGTTGACATCGAAGGTCAGTAAGCGCTGTGTGGTGCAGGAGAGTCTGACCCCCCCCCCCCCCACCCCCGTTAGTTTGCTTTGAACTCCAGCTTAGTCCATGCTGAACTGATGTTTGGCGTGGACGATCTTTCCCTGTTACCACTGTCCCTAGCCTTCAGGCGAACCCATTCCGAAATCTGAAGTACTTGTAATTTAAGTCTTAAGGGGGAGAAGTCAACGTTTAAGTACAACTGGCCGGTGTAAGGGGTGTACAGTCTGGCATATAGTACCAGGACTTCTGATCTGAGAATGGAAGTGGGGGAAGTCACCGCGACATTCCACATGCTGGAGACAAACAGCACACACATGTGATTGATGGTAACGGACTCACAAACTGTGGTGAGCATGATGCAGACAAGTGTGTTTGTGCAGAGTGGCAGGCTTCAATAAATGCAATCAGTGATACGGAGCTTTCCATCCATTGTTCATCCAGGACTTGCAGGTGTGATGGGAAACAAGCAGGCACACACATGGCTGGGTCTGCACCGCTGGATGGGGACGTGCTGCACGATGTGGACATGGCCCTTTGGAATCATAGGAATATTGTGACAGAACAGATAAATCATTAGGGCCTGGAGAGAAGGGTACAGCAGGGAGTGACAAGAGGAGCTATTTGACACTCAGTACTCAAATGAAAAGCCAGACAAACACATAATCAGACTGCAGGTGGTATCATTATTATTGGGACTTTTCACTGGTTGTTGAGTTCGGGGACGGACCTCGTATGACAAACATGTTAGTTTTTAAACTAATTTATGCCCTGAAATATGTGCATTATTTTTTGGTACTTGGGAAATGTCAGTTTTCTAGCAAAGTTTTCTTGTTTTGTGTTGTATTCGTTGATAAACACGTTAGATGAAATGTTCAATTCTATGTGTGAGCTCTGCTTCCCCATTACACGTCCCTCATAGTTATGTTTTCCAGACATGCATGTTATTTTACATGCTTACAATAGTTTTATTGTGAGGAAATGCAACCTAAAGACTAAATGTCATGGCAGGGAGACCAGCCATTAGCCCCCGTCGGAACCTGGTCTAGGATCGAATCACCGACAAGCGGACAGTTAAAGCATTGCTTTGCTGATCCGGCAGATTTTGCAGCTAGTCTTGTTCCAGACGCATTGGTATTACCTTTCCTCTGGATTAAACTAGGCAGGTCGAGAGAGGGATCATGCTGCATGGGCAACACATAGTCCTCTATAATTCAGCTCAGGCTTAATTGCTACGGAGAGGGTATTGTGCCTTTTTAAGCTCATAAACTATCGTATGTCAAAACAACAAGTTGCCAGTACAGTACAATCGTTTCTTTTGCTTAGTGATTATCTGTCTTAACAACTAACCGTCCTCATCACTGGGTTCTCTTTCATCAACATACATCATATAAATTGCGTGAGTCATATTTAATAAAGTGCATAGTTGATAGTAAGCAAGACGATAGAGAAATCAATAAATCCTCAAAGTAATGAAAGAAAGTATCAGATACCCACACTACATGTAACGTGATGCCTCAACACTGACATAATTAAACCGAGTATGTTACCGTACTCGACCTACGCAAGCCCCGCTCAACGATTTCCACCACAACGAATGACAGAGAATTGCGGATGTTGCACACGAAACTCCGGTTATGACAGTCACATTATAAACTGACAACTAACAGAACCTGGGTAGACAGATATATGGAAGGTCAGGTCTTCTGACTGGAAGAACTGTAATATGTACCTCTGGTATTCTGGAGTCGAGTTACATAAGAGAGTATTGACTTAACACGTTCTAGTCCAGTTGACTACCTCACACCTTTCCTCCTCCCTCGCTCTCCCTCTTCCTCTCTCCTCCTCTCTCTTTCTCGTCGTCTTAAAATTGTAAACAAATACATCTAGTTTAATAATCAAGAACTTAACGTTGCAATATGTGCAATATAATCACGAAATACGATAAATATCAATCAATAACTTCTGCTCTTTAAGATACCTCTACCTCTTTTTTCCACCCGCTCTGCAGCCTCTCTCTCTCTCTCTCTCTCTCTCTCTCTCTCTCTCTCTCTCTCTCTCTCTCTCTAAATATAATTAAATAATTAATATAATAGAGAGAGAGAGAGAGAGAGAGAGAGAGAGAGAGAGAGAGAGAGAGAGAGAGAGAGTTGAACGCACGCATGTCATGTAACATGCTATTACTATTACATATTTTATGTGTATTTTCATCTTCATATTATCATTTTAAATGCCACTTTATTGCATCACCTTTAATATGAACACATGTACATTACTGTAGAGTGAGTGAGGGAGTTAGTGAGTGCGTTGTTGCTTGCTTGCTTGCAAGTGTTCGCTGGCAGTGATCTCCAGCGTGAAGTCCTGTATGTCGGATGAAGACATACCAGTGATGTCACATAGGACCTGAGGTTTGCGTGAGTATCCGTTGTCCCATGTCTGGCTTATTGGTGTGCAGACTAGTGATTCCTCGCCGTACAGGCAGACACTCTCCGACTCCGTAGGAATCAACGATCCTACTGACTTTAGCCAGGACCCCAAAGGGACCTGTTGCCCATGACGCTCTGCGAGGACGCGTCAATAGGTCTTGGCCAGTATATAACCCAGCCCTGGTGCCTTGGAAACACCTCTGCGTCCCAGTGCGCGTGTGAGTGTGCCTGTGTGTGTGTGTGAGCGTGTGCGTGTGCGTGTGTGTGTGTGTGTGTGTGTGTGTGTGTGTGTGTGTGTGTGCGTGCGTGTGTTTGTGTAAGAAAAATGAGAGAGTTGAATTGCATCACTATTTTTTTATGCTGCACTATGTATATGTACAATTTTTTTCTCAAATGTTTTACAATTTTTGTGAGAATGCTCACGACAGTCGTCATTGTATATATTTGTGTGTGTGTGTGTGTGTGTGTGTGTGTGTGTGTGTGTGTGTAAAGTGCGGGAGATTGTTCATACTAGTTAAAGTAATTATGTAAGGCATCATGTCTAGATGTGAGAAAGTGTGTGTAGGGGACGTATGTGTGGAGGGAATGTGTGTAAGGGGATGTGTGCGGGGTTTGGGTGGGTGGGGAATTTGTGTGGCTGGGGGATGCGGGTGTGAGTGAGGGATGTGCCGGTAGGTTGCGATGTATGGGTGGGTGGGGAGATGTGTGGGCGACGTGTGGGTGGGTGATGTGTGGTGGGTGGGGGATGTGTGCGGGTGAAGAATGTGTGTGTGGGGGGGGGGGTGGATGGTAGGTTGGTGCGGGGTGTGAGCGGTTGGGGGATGAGTGTTTGGCTGGGTGGTTGGAGGTGTGTGGATATGGGTGGGTGGGTGTGTGTGGATTGGGGGATGGATGTGTTTGCGGGGAGATGTGTATGTGGGAGGATGTGTTAATAGGCAAGGGTGGGTTTGTGGATGTTTGGATGTGGGTGTGTGTGGATGAGTGGGGTGTGTGGGTGGGGTGTGTGTGGGGGATGTTTGGGTGAGTGTATGGCTGGGTGAGGCTGTGTGTGGGTGGGTTGGGTGGGTATTGGGAGGTTGAGATGTTTGTGGGTTGTGAGGGATGTGTGGGTTGGTGGGTGGGGAATGTGTGTGTGTGTTGGTGGGTGTGGGGTGTGTGTGGTTGGGGGATGGGTGTTTTGCTGGGTGGTTGGAGGTGTGTAGATATGGGTTGGTGGGTATGTGTAAGCTGGAGGATGGGTGTGTTGTGGGGAGATGTGTGTGTGTGGAAGGATATGTGTTAATAGGGAAGGATGGGTTGGTGGGTGTTTGGGTGGGGGTGTGTGTGGGTGAGTGAATGTGTATGTGGGGTATGTGTGGGGGATGTGGGTGGGTGAGTGGGAGTGTGTAAGGCTGGGTGAGGCTGTGTGTTAGTTGGTAGGTGGGTATGTGGGAGGCTGGGGTGGGTGTGTGTGTGCGGGTGGGAGATGTGTGTGGGTGGATGGAGGGTGTGTGTATGGGTAGGTGATATGTGTGGGTAGGTGAGGTGTAGGTGGGTGGGGATTGTATGTGGGTGGATGGGGATGTGTGTGGGTGGGTTTGCGTGTATGTGGGTGGAAAGAGGTTGTGTGGGTGGGTGAGGGATGTGTCTCATAATATTGTAATATGCATTGTTTATGTTTACAACATTCATTTGACAATGCATTTTCCTATGTGAATGCATCATGCACTATTGATGAATGAAAGATGAGTGATTGGAAGGGCCGAATGTAAGACGGACCTGCGTGCCCCATTTGTAACCCTTTTAAAATAAAGTTGAATTGAATTGAATATATATATATATATATATATATATATATATATATATATATATATATATATATATATATATATATATATATATATATATATATATATATTGTGCGAGTGTGTGTGTGTGTGTGTGTGTGTGTGTGTCGATCTAATTTATCTCTTCTCTGTATGTCTGCCTGTCTATCTTTCTCCGTATGTTTGTCATTCTATCTTTACATCTATCTAATTAAATTAATCTCCTGTCTGCATGTCTGTCTGTCTGCCTGCCTGTCTGTCTGCCTTCCTGTCTGTCTGTCTGTCTGTCTGTCTGTCTGTCTGTCTGTCTGCCTGCCTGCCTGCCTGTCTGTCTGTCTGTCTGTCACTCTCACACATACCGTAAAACATTAGTTATGGACACAAATAGTGATACAACCAACACCCCCACGACACGGCTGTAATCGTCAGCTGCCATCTATCTTGTACTAAACCAATACCCTCACGTCAACGTCTGATTACCCGCCCGTATCAGATGACCACTGTGCCAGAATTCCATACTCATGCACGTTTTACACAAGGTAATCACATCTGAGCGCTGTCGAAGGGGTAGAAAATGAGTGGCTGATTGTCCGTTATTGATGGGTTACTGTAATATTTATAGTCCGCTGGCCTCTGTGTCTGAGTTATGACAGGGTCTAGGTTTACGTCATCTGTTTTCAGCATGGTTTCTGTCTGGGCTGTTTGCTGGTCTGTACAAACATCGCTAATCTTACAACATATAGAGCTAGAGGGGTTTTTCGTGTGTTATCAGGGGTTTTCTATATGTAGTGCTAGAAGAGTTTTTCCGTGTGTTGTCTGGTGTTTTGTATATGTAGTGCTAGTGAGGATTTTCCGTGTGTTGTCAGGTGTTTTGTATACTGTATTTAGTGCTAGACGGGGTTTGTATATGTGGTGCTAGTGGGTTTTATTTTGTATTTGTGGTGCTAGTGGGGGGGGGGGGGAGGGGGGGGGGTTGTATGTGTGGTGCTAGTGGGGGTTGGTATATGTGTGGTGCTAGTGGGTTTTTTTTGTATATGTGGTGCTAGTGGGGGTTTGCATATGTGGTGCTAGTGGGGGGGGGGGTTGTATATGTGGTGCTAGTGGGGGTTTGTATATGTGGTGCTAGTGGGGGGGGGGGTTGTATATGTGGTGCTAGTAGGGGGTTTGTATATGTGGTGCTTTGTGGGGGTTTGTATATGTGGTGCTAGTGGGGGTTTGTATATGTGGTGCTAGTGGGGTTTTGTGGTATGAGGTGCTAGTGGGGGGGGGGGGGGGGGGAGTTGTATATATCGTGCTAGTGGGGGTTTGTGTATGTGGTGCTAGTGGGGGGTTTTGTATAAATAGTACTAGTGGGGTCTTTCCTTGTGTTGTGAATGCGTTTTTGAATATTTAGTGCTAGACGGGGTTTGCATATGTGGTGCTAGTGGGGGTTTGTATATGTGATGCTAGTGGGGGTTTGTGTATGTGGTGCTAGTGGGGTTTGTATATGTGATGCTAGTGGGGGTTTGTATATGTGATGCTAGTGTTTTTTTTTTGTATATGTGGTGCTAGTGGGGGTTTGTATATGTGGTGCTAGTGGGGGTTTGTATATGTGGTGCTAGTGGGGGTTTTGTATATGTGGTGCTAGTGGGGGTTTGCATATGTGGTGCTAGTGGGGGTTTGTATATGTGGTGCTAGTGGGGGTTTGTATATGTGGTGCTAGTGGTTTTTTTTGTATATGTGGTGCTAGTGGGGGTTTGCATATGTGGTGCTAGTGGGAGGGGGGTTGTATATGTGGTGCTAGTGGGGGTTTGTATATGTGGTGCTAGTGGGGGGGGGGGGTTGTATATGTGGTGCTAGTGGGGGTTTGTATATGTGGTGCTAGTGGGGGTTTGTATATGTGGTGCTAGTGGGGGGAGGGGTTGTATATGTGGTGCTAGTGGGGGTTTGTGTATGTGGTGCTAGTGGGGGGTTTTGTATAAATAGTACTAGTGGGGTCTTTCCTTGTGTTGTGATGCGTTTTGTATATTTAGTGCTAGACGGGGTTTGCATATGTGGTGCTAGTGGGGGTTTGTATATGTGATGCTAGTGGGGGTTTGTATATGTGATGCTAGTGGGGGTTTGTATATGTGATGCTAGTGGAGGTTTGTATATATGATGCTAGTGGGGGTTTGTATATGTAGTGCTAGTGGGGTTTTGTATATGTGGTGCTAGTGGCGTTTTGTAAATGTAGTGCTAGTGGGGTTTTGTATATGTGGTGCTAGTGACGTTTTGTAAATGTAGTGCTAGTGGGGTTTTGTATATGTGGTGCTAGTGGCGTTTTGTAAATGAAGTGCTAGTGGGGTTTTGTATATGTGGTGCTAGTGAGATGTTGTATATGTGGTGCTAATGGGGGTTTGTATATGTGGTGCTAGTGGGGGGTTTTGTATAAATAGTACTAGTGGGGTCTTTCCTTGTGTTGTGATGCGTTTTGTATATTTAGTGCTAGACGGGGTTTGCATATGTGGTGCTAGTGGGGGTGTTGTATATATAGTGCTTGAGGGGTTTTGTACATGCAGTGCTAGTGGGGGTTTGTATATGTGGTGCTAGTGGGATTTTGTGTGCGTGGTGTAAGTGTTTTTTTTTAATATGTAGTGCTAGAGGCGTTTTGTATATGTAGTCCCAGTGGAGTTTTGTATAAGTGGTGCTTGTGGGGGTTTGTATATGTCGTGCTAGTGGGAGTTTTGTATATGTAGTGCTGAAGGGGTTTTGTATATGTGGTGCTAGTAGCGTTTTGTAAATGTAGTGCTAGTGGGGTTTTGTATATGTGGTGCTAGTGGCGTTTTGTAAATGTAGTGCTAGTGGGGTTTTGTATATGTGGTGCTAGTGGCGTTTTGTAAATGTAGTGCTAGTGGGGTTTTGTATATGTGGTGCTAGTGGCGTTTTGTAAATGAAGTGCTAGTGGGGTTTTGTATATGTGGTGCTAGTGGGGTATTGTATATGCAGTGCTAGTGAGGGTTTGTATATGTGGTGCTAGTGGGGGTTTTGTATATGTGGTGCTAGTGGGGGTTTTGTATATGTGGTGCTAGTGGTCTTTTTTTTGTATATGTGGTGCTAGTGGGGGATTGCATATGTGGTGCTAGTGGGGGTTTGCATATGTGGTGCTAGTGGGGGTTTTTGTATATGTGGTGCTAGTGGGGGGTTTTG
This sequence comes from Cepaea nemoralis, assembly GCA_014155875.1. Taxonomy (NCBI): domain Eukaryota; kingdom Metazoa; phylum Mollusca; class Gastropoda; order Stylommatophora; family Helicidae; genus Cepaea; species Cepaea nemoralis. The sequence goes on along the minus strand of JACEFZ010018167.1, from coordinate 213,716 downwards.
TATATGTGGTGCTAGTGGGTTTTTTTGTATATGTGGTGCTAGTGGGGGATTTGTGTATGTGGTGCTAGTGGGGGGGGGGGGGGTTTGTATATGTGGTGCTAGTGGGGGGGGGGGTTGTATATGTGGTGCTAGTGGGATTTTAGTATATGTGGTGCTAGTGGGGGTTTGAATATGTGGTGCTAGTGGGGGTTTGCATATGTGGTGCTAGTGGGGGTTTGCATATGTGGTGCTAGTGGGGGTTTGCATATGTGGTGCTAGTGGGGTTGATATGTGGTGCTAGTGGGATTTTGTATATGTGGTGCTAGTGGGGGTTTGCATATGTGGTGCTAGTGGGGGTTTGCATATGTGGTGCTAGTGGGGGTTTGCATATGTGGTGCTAGTGGGATTTTGTATATGTGGTGCTAGTGGGGGTTTGAATATGTGGTGCTACTGGGATTTTGTATATGTGGTGCTAGTGGGGGTTTGCATATGTGGTGCTAGTGGGGGTTTGCATATGTGGTGCTAGTGGGGGTTTGCATATGTGGTGCTAGTGGGATTTTGTATATGTGGTGCTAGTGGGATTTTGCATATGTGATGCTAGTGGGATTTTGTATGTGTGGTGCTAGTGGGGGTTTGTGTATGTGGTGTTAGTGGGGTTTTGTGTATGTGGTGCTAGTGGGGGGGGGGGGGGTTGTATATGTGGTGCTAGTGGGGGTATGTATATGTGGTGCTAGTGGGGGTTTGTGTATATGGTGCTAATGGGGGTTTGTATATATGGTGCTAGTGGTGGTTTGTATATGTGGTGCTAGTGGTGGTTTGTATATGTGATGCTAATGGGGGTGTGTATATGTGGTGCTAGTGGGGGTTTGTATATGTAGTGCTAGTGGGGGTTTGTATAAGTGGTGCTAGTCGGATTTTGTGTACGTGGTGTAAGTTGGGTTTTGTATATATGGTGCTAGTGGTGTTTTGTATATGTGGTGCTAGTGGGTTTTTTTTAAATATGTGGTGCTAGTGGGGGTTTGTATATGTGGTGCTAGTGGGGTTTTTGTATATGTAGTGCTAGAGGGGTTTTGTATATGTGGTGCTAGTGGGGTATTGTATATGCAGTGCTAGTGGGGGTATTGTATATGTGGCGCTAGTGGGGTTTTTGTATATGTGGCGTTAGTGGGGGTTTGTTTATGTGTTGCTAGTGGTGGATTTGTATTTCTGGTGCTAGTGGGGTTTTGTATATGTTGTCCTCTAGGGGTTTTGTATATGTGGTGCTATAGGGGTTTTGTATATGTGGTGCTATAGGAGTTTTGCATATGTGGTGCTATAGGGGTTTTGTATATGTGGTGCTAGTGGGGTATTGTGTATGCAGTGCTAGTGGGGGTATTGTATATGTGGCGCTAGTGGGGTTTTTGTATATGTGGCGTTAGTGGGGGTTTGTTTATGTGTTGCTAGTGGTGGTTTTGTATTTCTGGTGCTAGTGGGGTTTTGTATATGTTGTCCTCTAGGGGTTTTGTATATGTGGTGCTATAGGGGTTTTGTATATGTGGTGCTATAGGAGTTTTGCATATGTGGTGCTATAGGGGTTTTGTATATGTGGTGCTATATGGGTTTTATATATGTGGTGTTAGTCGGGGTTTTGTATATCTAGTGCTAGTGGGGTTTTGTATATATGTTGCTATAGGGGTTTTGTATATGTCGTGCTAAAGGAGTTTTGTATATGTGGTGCTGGAGTGTTTTGTACATGTGATGCTTGTGGGTGTTTTGTATATGTAGTGATAGTGTCGGTTTTGTATGTGTGGTTCTTGATGGGTTTTATATATGTGGTTCTATAGGGATTTATATATGTGGTGCTTGTGGAGGGTTTTGTATATGTAGTGATAATGGGGTTTTGTATGTGTGGTGCTGGAGGCGTATTGTATATGTGGTGCTAGTGGGGGTTTGTATATGTGGTGATAGTTGAGGTTTGTATATGTGGTGCCGGAGGGCTTTTGTATATGTTATGCTTGAGGGGTTTTGTATACGTGGTGCTGGAGGTTTTTTTTAATATGTGTTACTGGAGGGGTTTTGTATATGTGGTGCTGGAAGGTTTTGTATATGTGATGCTGGAGTGGTTCTGTATATGTGGTGCCGGAGTGGTTTGTTTTTGTAGTGCTAGTGGGGGTTTTGTATATGTTGTGCTGAGGGGGTTATGTATATGTGGTGCTGGAATGGTTTTGTATATGTAGTGCTAGTGGAGATTTGTATATGTAGTGCTGTAGGTTATTTTTATATGTAGTGCTTTAGGGGCCGGCTTCCTGGCCTAGGGGTTAGCAATTTTTCTCCGTATTCTCGTCTACTCTCGTAAGTAACGTGACAACGGTGAGAATCAGCAGTGGTTCGAATCGCGTCGGTAACTTACTGGGTATGTGAGCCGACCGCTCAGAAAGCAATGGCAAACTACTGAGCGTAATCTTGCCAAGAAATCAACAATCAGCTGAAAGATGCTGATGTTGACAGCGATATCCTGTAAAGCAGTGGTTCTCAACCGGTGGGGAATTCCCCCCCCCCCCCAGGGGGGAATTTTAGGTTTTCCGGGGGGGGGGGATGAAGACCATTTCAAGATCACATTAATACAAGAACCGATTACTTGATATTGTTTTTCCCTTCATACTTTACAGTTAAGTACCTCTCATCCTTCTAAAATTCATTTTATAAAGTCAATAGACCCACAAATCATGTTTTATGTGGATGTCTAGACTTGTTTTAGTATGTGCTATTAAATTTACCTTACATTTTTAAGTATACTGTATAGGGGTGGGGGATTTTTAGATAGGAAATATGAAAGGGGGGAATGACGTTCTGAAAATACGGTGAAGGGGGGAGAACGGGCCAAATTTTTTATAGGAAGGGGGGAATGACGTTCTAAAAATATGGTGAAGGGGGGAAAGGGCCAAAAAAGGTTGAGAACCACTACTGTAAAGGATATGCAAAACAAACAGTGCTGTAGGGGTTTTGTATATGGGGTGCTTGAGGGGTTTTGTATATGTGGTGCTGGAGAGATTTTGTATATGTATTGCTGGATGGGTTTTGTATATGGGGTGCTAGAGGGGTTGTGTATATGTGGTGCTCGAGGTTTTTGTTTATTGTATTGCTGGAGGGATTTTGTATGTATAGTGCTGCCGGAGTTTTAAATATGTAGTGCTGGAGGTTTTTTTTTTATATGTGGTGCTGGGGAATTGGTAGGGGGGTTGTATATGTGGTGCTGGACGGGTTTTGTATATTTGGTGTTGGGGGCTGGGGGAGGTGGTTGTATATGTGGTGCTAGAAGGGTTTTATATATGTGGTTCTCGAGGTTGTTGATTAATGTACTGCTGGAGGGGTTTTGTATGTGTAGTGCTGCAGAGGTTTTGTATATGTTGTGCTGGATCGTATTTGCATATGTGGTGCTGGAGAGGTATTGAAATCGTGGTGCTCGAGGTTTTTTTTAAATGTATTGCTGGAGTGGTTTTTAATATGTAGTGATGGAGGAGATATTCCCGTATGTTGTGAAGGGGGTATTGTATATGCAGTGCGAGGTATGCTTTTCACATAGATCTGGGCGGGTTTTATATCATCATTATCACCATCATCAACATTAATATCAGTATCATGTAGCAGGTTTTTTTTGCGGATTGTCGCAATCATTGCGGACCTCTGAAAAGACTCTCGGTCTATCGCTATCACTCCTGCCCCATGCACCCTTATGTCAAAGGAGTATATGTTGTCCCCGTTCTTAATGGTAGAGCCAGGATTTTCAGTTCTGATGAAGGCGGCTATGAACTGTCCGAGTGCCAATATGTACCTCAAGGGCGTTATAGAACGGATCGCATTCAATCTTAGTGTGTATCTATGCCACAAGGGAGCTATAGTATGAATCTCACCCAACCCGCATTGGAAATGTCAACAGATCGACCCACGTCATAGAGGTATCAGGGGGACAATTTATTTTCTTTCATTCTGGAATCTGTATCGTTCTCTGGGATGTGTGTATCCTTACGTCCGTGCTGGTGCAGTGTGATTTACGACAGGCATGTCGTCAAGTGGCATTGTCATTAGAACAGAAGGAGTGAGAGATAGCAACAATAAGAGAGATTACAATAGTAAGAGTGAGAGATAGCAACACTACGAGTGAGAGAAAATAACAGTAAGAGAGAGATAGCAACACTAAGAGTGAGAGAAAATAACAGTAATAGTGAGAGATAGCAACATTAAGAATGAGAGAAAATAACAGTAATAGTGAGAGATAGCAACACTAAGAGTGAGAGACAAATAACAGTAATAGTGAGAGATAGCAACAGAAGGAGTGAGAGATAGCAACAGAACGAGTGAGAGATAGCAGTAGAAAGAGTGAGCGATCGCAACAGCTGGAGTGAGAGATAGCAACAGAAGGAGTGAGAGATAGCAACAGTAAGAGAGAGATTGCAACAGAAGGAGTGAGAGATAGCATTAGAAGGAGTGAAAGAGAGCAACAGAAGGAGTGTGAGATAACCTCCTGAACCTTTACAACGTACACACCGTGTCCCTCATCTCCTTTAATAAGACCCACTGGCTGATAATTACAGACACCGCAATAACACCAGCCGCTGTTATTCAAGAAATGACAAGAAATGTGTCACAAACTTATGGCTTTCCTGACAGGGAGTTAGGCCCTGGGCGGTAATTAGTTATTATCTGAAGTGCTGAAACACATATGACTTACGGCATCGAGTAGTCATCTACTTTTAAACTATCCGAAACACGTAACTTACGTTACCGAGTAGAAGTCTACTTTTCAAAGTCTCGAAAGACATTACTTACGTCCTGATATAAAAGTCTGAGCCAGATATGAATGAGATACCGATTAACAGTAGACAGTACTACCTGTTCAATTCAATTCAATTCAATTCAACTTTATTTTAAAAGGGTTACAAATTAGGCACGGAGGCCCGTCTTACCTGCTTTCTCTTAGCGCCGAATGTTGGGCGGCGCACACCACACGCCGATACCCAACATTGTGCCAACGGCTTCGGACGGAGAAGCGCAATTGGGAGGGTACAAGTTTGATCCAAATGCGAGGAAATCCAACCTAATGACTAAATGCCATGGCAGAACAAATCAGGCCCTAAGCCTTGATCGGCAACTGGTCTAGGATCGAAGCTTTGCTGATCCGGCAGCTTGTCTTGTTGCAAATGTATTGGTGTTAAGTTATCTTTGGAGTAAACTAGGCAGGTCAAGAGAGAGATCATGCTGCATAGGCAAGTACATAATCTCTAAAATTCAGCCTGGGCGTAATGATTCCCGCCATGTATTGCAGTTATGTCTTTTTTTTTCCTTTTTTTTTTCTAAAAAAAACCCCAAAAAAACTATCGTTTTTTTTTTTTAAAGACAGCAAGATGCCAGTAGTAGTAAAAAGACAACGAAAACTAGAGCATCTTATGACAATTTGACAGATTTGTGAAAAGTGAGGAAGTGCGCTACAATAAGAGAAGATAATTCGGCATGGCACATTGTCAGATTCTCACCCGGAGTTGCAACGGGTTGTCTGTACCAACGCCAGACAATGCAACCGAGCTCGACGCTGAGCTATGTTAAACACTACAGTTATAACGCGGCGTCTTCGACAGCGCCAGAGAAGCCCAGCCGGGCCCAACACTGAGCGACGCTAAGCAGTCGTGGGTCAGCGGGAACACAGCGTGAACATTGTGGGTCACGCAAGGTGACTCGACCCCAACTAACGTGTATGCTGAACGGCTGGTCAGACAGGGCTTGGGAGCCGTACTGGACGGACGTGATTGAATGAGGCCTCAGTGTTTGAGCAAGCATTGAAAGCTAGCCTGTATGACTGTTGGAGACTGAACGCCTGGTGTGTTTGACTTGTAAGTGGATTGCATTGATGTATTCTTTGATTGATTGTATTTATGATATAATGATATTGTGAATTGTGATTGCGCGATGCCTGTATTGTTTCTGATTAATGCATTGCGCGAATAAAGAGTGCGAATTATATCAGTCGGGTATTCACGTCGAGTTATTTAGTAGTAACCTTTAGTATCTCACTTGTCAGTAAACGAGCTACATTTCTTGCCTCACGCAAGAACCTGACACACATGTCGATAGTGCTCGCTTCATGCCAGTAATAGGTGACTTAATTGCACACATCTGTAAGATTTCCCTCTAGCAAATATATACATCTTACAGTTGTTAGCTAGTCACGGCATCGCGTGTGTCACGCCATATTCTTGTGGTCTTTTTACTTTGCGTATAGCGGGATGCGTAATACAGGGCGATCAAGAACGTCCTCATCGCTATATCATCATCAGTAGTAGGCCTCTTTCAGTCCTGAAGGACTATAGAGTTGTGACGCTTGGGATGTGCCTGGCAGAACCGCTGGTGACTGTATAGTCCAATACAAGAGTGACAATCCCTGTCACAGTTTCCGCATCTGTAAGACGAGGCAGTAAGTGACTGCGCTTTGAGCCTGTGCCGCCTATCTTCAGTTTGTTGGATCAGATTGCGCTCAAAGAGCACCAGTCCGTTTCGTACATCTCTTCTCCAGGAGCATCTGTCTGTTGCAACTCTCTCCCACGTGTCTGGATCTATTCCAATGGTTTTCATATCTTGTTTACACACATCCCTATATCGCATTTGAGGTCTTCCGGTTGGCCTCTTTCCTGTGGCTAGTTCTCCGTAAAGGAGATCTTTGGGAATACGTTCATCCTCCATTCGAGATACGTGGCCCAGCCACCGGAGGCGTCTCTGCTTGAGGAGGGTGTGCACTGTGGTAATATCTGCTCGTTCAAGCACCTGTTTGTTTGTTATGTGGTCTTTCCATGTTATGCCTAGGATACTTCTCAGACATCTCATGTGGAAGGAATTCAACTTCCTTTCCTGTCTTGAGTATAAGGTCCAGGATTCAGACCCATAGAGTAGTGTGCTAACAACACAAGCTTTATATACTTGAACTTTTGTACGCTCTGTTAGTCTATTATTCTCCCAAACTCCTTTAGCTAGCCTGGAAAATGTTGTGGCTGCCTTTACAATGCGTCTCTCGATTTCTGTCTCTAATGAAAGATTATCTGATATTGTCGATCCCAAATACACAAAATCATGGACGACCTTCAATTCGTAATTAGCAATGTTGATTGACGGGGGCGCATCCAGCATCTTGTTCCATCACCTGTGTTTTATTTAGGCTAATGGTGAGCCCAAAGTCTTTGCAGGCGGCTGCAAAACGATCTATGAGCCTTTGGAGATCTTCTTCTGAATGCGTAGTCCGCGCTGCATCATCTGCAAAAAGTAGTTCTCTTACACATCTTGATCTTATTTTGGTCTTTGCCTTGAGTCTTGATGGGTTAAAAGGTTTGCCATCAGATCTTGTGTGGAGGTATATGCCTTCAGTGGCAGTCCCAAATGCCTGCCTTAAGAGAACAACGAAGAAGATACCAAAGAGTGTAGGAGCAAGCACACAGCCCTGCTTTACTCCGCTGCTGATGCTGAATGACTGGGATGTTGAGCCGTCAAATAAAATGGTCCCCTGCATGTTTTTGTGGAATGATGTCACGAGACTAAGAAGGGTGGGTGGACATCCAACCTTTTCAAGGACCTTAAAAAGGCCGCTTCTGCTCACGAGGTCAAATGCCTTTGTGAGGTCTATGAAGGCAATATATAATGGCTTCCTCTATTCTCTGCACTTCTCTTGGAGCTGCCGGAGTGAGAAAATCATATGGATGGTGGACCTGTTGGGTCTAAGTCCGCACTGCGATTCGGGGTAGATTCTTTCAGCAAGAATGTTTAATCTTTTAAGGATTACTCAGGCAAAAATCTTGCCTGTAATGCTGAGTAGGGAAATGCCGCGATAGTTGTTGCAGTTGCTTCTGTCCCCTTTGTTTTTATAAAGGGTAACGATGTTTGCGACTTTCATATCTTGTGGTATTGATTTTTCTCTCCAGCAGAGCTGAAATATTGCATACAGTTCTGGGATGATTGTTTCTTTGCTACATTTTAAAATTTCAGGGGAATACTATCTTTTCCAGGTGCCTTGCCGGATTTGAGAGAGTCTAGTGCTTCGCTGATTTATGTGAGGCAAGGTTCGTTATCCAGGGCATGCATGGCAGACTGTTGATCGATGTCTTCCAGAGCTTCTTCGCTGACAGTGTTATCCACTGAGTATAGCTCTGAGTAGTGTTCTACCCAGCGATCCATTTGTTTCGCTCGATCTTTTATGATTACCCCCTCAGTTGATCGTAAAGGGGCCATCTTATTTTTTGATAGACCGACAGCTTGCTTGATGCTCTCGTACATTCCTCTTATATTTCCAGTGTCTGCACAAGTTTGAATTTGAGCAGAGAGCTGTAGCCAGTACCTGTTCGCACATCTTCTTGCCATCTGTTGTACTCTATTTCTGGCCATTCGCAATGCCTGCAGTGTTTTCTCTGAAGGTGATGTTTTATACATTGAGAATGCATGCCTCTTTATCTCCAGGACTGGGAGCATCTCTTCAGAGTGTCCTTCAAACCAGTCGGTTGACTTAGTTTGCTTCTTGCCAAATGTTGATAGTGCTGTATTGTAGATGGTGTCGCGAAAATGACTCCATCTCTCGGTGGAATTTCCATTTGTGGGGCCAGGCAGAGTATCCGCTAGAGCCTGCATGAATTTGTTGACCTTCTCTTTATTTTGGGTGCCGCTGGTGTCATTGCGTGGTCTTCCTTCTGTTCGGCTTCTGTAGATTCTCTTGGGCGTTATCTTCACCTTGCTGGAGACGAGTGAAGGGTCGGTGTCACTGTCAACACTATGATAGCTGCGAGTCAGCTGTACATTGCGGAGATTGCTGTGTTTAGTGAGCACCAGGCCGAGTTGGTGCCAGTTCTTTGATCTGGGGTGCCTCCATGACACCTTGTGTTGAGGTTTCGTGTCAAAGAAGGTGTTGGTCACGCACAGATTATGGTGGCTGCAGAATTCCAAGAGACGTTGTCCATTGTCATTGATCTTCCCAACGCCAAACTGTCCTAGACATGAAGGCCAAGATTTGTGGTCTGAGCCAACCCTGGCATTGAAATCCCCCAGGATAAAAAGATGTTGTTTCTCTGGTGTTTCACTGACTTCTTTGCTAAGGTCGTCATAAAATGTATCTTTAGATTCTGATGCTGCAGTTAGTGTTGGTGCGTAAACGCTTATAATACTAACTGGGCCTGCCTCTGTCTGGAGTTGGAGCTTCAATATTCCTTCAGTGCCATCACTTGGTGGTATGATGGAATTAAGCAGCTTGTTTCTGATAGCGAAGCCAACTCCATGCTCCCTGGTCTCTCCGCACGGCTTGCCATGCCAGTAGAAAGTGAAGTCCCTCTCCTTGATGCTTCCAGATTCTTGGAGTCTGGTCTCTTGCAGGGCGACAATGTCTATCCCCAGTCTTAGTAGTTCGTTGTTTATCACTGCAGTTTTGCAGGCATCCACAATCTCATTTAGATCGTCTGAGATGCCAGGGGTCATGGTTCTTACGTTCCATGTTCCCAGCCTTAGGGCCGGTTTTTTTTTGTTTTTTTTTTGCTGCTAGGTGTATAGATTGCGGTCCATGTGTCAGGATTTTCCCTAAGCTCCACACACCCTCAGGAGCAGATGAACCGTGGCGAGACAACACCTTATTGACTGGGGGCTGCCCAGCTTAGGCGGGCGGTAGCTGTCTAGTGAGATACGATGATCTCTCCCACCGTCGGAAGTAGCCCCTGGCGCCTTGCTCCACGCCAATCGAGCGTTAAGACTTATAACCGGCAAATGCTGCTTCCCGTGTTGTGTCACCGCTTTACACGGTGCTGAAGTGACCTCTTCAGGGCACAAGCCTGGGCAATGGAAATCGGAGAACCAGCTGTTGCCCAGTAGCAGGTTCCCCCTCTCCACGTCGCCGATGTTGACCAAGGAAAAGGCAGTAGCCAATGCAACTTGGCATCGGTGCCGTCGCAGGAGTTGCCAAAACTATGTTGTTTACACCATGGAACTGCCTTAGGGACTCCATCTCCGGATTTTTCCTCAGGGTTTACTCCCGAAGCCTTTCCCAGATGGGTATACCCGCAAGGCAGCGGAGGTTTGAGATTTAGAGTTCCTTCTCTTAGAAGAGATACCAACCAAGGCTGACGAGCCTCCTCTGCCCGGGAAAATCAAATCAAATCAAATCAAATCAACTTTATTAGGGTCACAAATTGGGCGCGCAGGCCCGTCTTCCATTCGGCCCTTCCAATCACTCGTCTTTCGTTCATCAAGAGCATTATACATTTACATAGGAAGAAAAATAAACATTGTGAAATGAATGTTGTAAACATAACCAAGCCAAATACCATGCTATGGAGCCCCTCTCCCACCTATCCATACATCACCCCACCCACACAACACCCCCCACCTACCCACACACACGCGCACCAAGGCACACACACACACCCCCACCTACCGACACACACGAACACCAAGGGACACATACATACCCCACCAACCGACCCATCCCCCTCCCGCACAGAGGAGGGAACTAAGGAGGGATGTCTACCATTCTTCCTTCCTGGCAGTGACCATACTGATCGGATGACCGTAGCCATTGTCTCTACTGAGAGATCCTCTGCCCACCGTCACCGACTTGAAACCATAACTAACAACTATCTGTCAGCTGCTCCCAAGTCCAATCCACCACCTGCTCTCATGGCTTCACGTTACCCTGTTGGGGGGGGGGGGGGGGGGCTAACGGCTACTCCACCTTGCCCAAGGGTGTCCCGTAGGCTAGCGGAGGGAAGGAGGCACCTTACTTCTCCTTTGGTAGGGTGTACCCCTACCCCGCTACCCGCGTATATATATATATACATATACAATATATCCTAAATATAACCCAAAAGGCTAGGACAGGATATGTTTAGAAACTGAAAGAATGACCACTTCTGACACCTGCACACACATTCAAGATGATATAATAAACATATAAAGACTTCCCATAACAAAACATATATTTATGACAAAATATGACACTAAAAAATGCATCAACTCTGACATGAGGTACACAGAGCTGTTTGACCGGGTATGTAATCACGACAAGGGCATAACCGCTGGAGAGTATCCATCCCGCCCACGCAGCTAAACAGTAAAGGTTCATCTTGCGTTGTGTAGGCCTGGTTCTTTGTGTCGAAGGCTGGGTAGTAGATGTTTGCTGAATGAGTGATGGAGTGGCAGTCGGTGTGGTTGCCGAGCATTTCCTTTGTGTTGAGTTCTGAGAAGTAGCTTGGTGTGCATATCCTGCCTTTGGCCCAGCAAGTGTCCTTGCAAGACTTCCCTGGCTCACCGAAAATGATCTCCACTGACTGATCATCATCAACATCATCAGGTACTGTCATCATCAGCAGTTACTGTCATCATCAACATCATCAATCATTATCAACATAATCATCATTAGTCACTGTCAACATCATCATCATGAGTCACTGTCATCATCATCATCATCATCATCATCATCATCATCATCATCATCATCATCATCATCATCATACGTCACTATCATCATCATCATCATCATCATCATCATCATCATCAGTCATTATCATCATCATCATCTTCATCAATCACTATCATCATCATCATCTTCATCAATCACTATCATCATAATCATCAGTCATTATTATCATCATCAGTCACTATCATCATCACCAGAGCATTTTCTCATAATAAGAACCCGTGTCGCATTTTCTCCATATAACAACCCGTACAGCATTTTTTGTTGATGACAACCCTTACTATATTGTCTCATTACGACAATCGGTACAGCATTTTCTCCATATAACAACCCGTACAGCATTTTTTGTTGATGACAACCCTTACTATATTGTCTCATTACGACAATCGGTACAGCATTTTCTCCCTCTGCTGCCCTCTGTTTACTAGAGAATAAATAAGGCGGGAGGGAGAAAAAAAATGAAATACTGAAATAAGGACGACGACGAAACACGAAATTAGAACGCAACATCGAAGAGTTAAAGGCGCTTACGAACGAAAGAATTGACGATATAACAGTGAAGTTAAAACACATGAGTTCACAGAACACATACAGAACATAATGATGTGCATGAAAAGACAGCGAAGATCATAACCACTGTTAGTTAGTCTTTCCTCTTGAGCCTAAGGCGGCGCATGGGGCAGAAATCATGGCTCTCCATGTCCGGCGGTTCGCTGCTACCTGTTGCAGATCCTGGATGTTCACTTGAATGAACCTTCTCTGATGATGGTTCTACGCAGGATCTCTCTTGATCTTCCCCTTTTTCTGTTCCCTACCGGTGACCAAATGAGGGCTTGGTAGGGGAGTCTTGTCTTGTCCATTCTGAGTACACGGCCGATGAAGTTCCAACGGCGTTTTCTTATAAAAAGGACCAGCACAAAACAAATCTATCCGACGAACAGAGCGGAACCAATAAAACTAGTAGGAATTAGGACTAACAATACACACAACTACGGCTCTCAACAATAACCACAGCTGATGAAGCAGGGTAGACGAGGCCGAATTTGGAATTTTTTTTTTTGGAAAATTGGAATTGGGAATTGGAATTGCTTAGTCTCTTGTCTTATTTGCGTATTGGTTCTGAAATCTGTCCAGTGGAGGTTTAGAATTTTTATAAGATATTTGTTCTCAGAATTGTCTAATTTTTTTATCTAAAGCTACCATTGATTTCCAACTCTCACATCCATACGTTAGCACTGGAATCACACAAGAGTTGAAGATTTTAAGTTTCGTATGTTTGCTGAGTGTCTTTGACTTCCAGATGTTTGACAGTTTATTGAAGGCACCAGATGCCAGTGCGATTCTAGATAATATTTCTGGCGTTGAGTCCCCTGTAGATGTCATTTTGCTTCCTAGGTATGTGAAGCTGTTGACTTTTTCAAGAACATGGTTGTTTAATTTGGTGTCGTCTGAACTGTTGGTAAGATCAATAGTTTTTGTTTTTGCAGTGTTAATTTGGAGACCAATTTGTCCTGAAACATTTTGGAGATGATTTATTTTCTCTTGGGCATCTGGGTGTGTCGAACTTAAAAGCACTATGTCGTCGGCAAAGTCCAGGTCTTCTAGAATTTTGTCAACCCAATGGATACCCCTATTTGTGTTGTTTGTGCATTTCCGCATGACCCAATCGACAGCTATTCCAAAGAGCATCGGTTACAAGACATAACCCTGTTTCATTCCCGTTTCCACTGAGAACCAATCAGAGTTGCCTGATTCTGTTCTCACACAGCAGCGTGTCTCCTTGTAGAAAGATTGTATGATGTTGATATATTTGGTAGGAAAACCATAGATGTTAAGTAGATTCCAAAGTGAAGGACGGTGGATACTGTCGAAGGCTTTTGAAAATCGACAAAGTTGGTGATTAATTTCGACTGGAATTCTACAGTCTTCAATTATTATTCTAAGGATGAAAATGTGGTCTGTAATGACCATTTTGGTCTGAAGCCAGCTTGTTCTTCTCTGAGCCTTTCATCTATAGACTTTATCCACAGACAAATGATTATACAATGAAGCAAAGAACGGAAGGAAAATGAAAGTTCAATGTTGTATGTAGCTAAAGAGGAATTAAACAACAATGTGGAACATATCAAATGTCGACAGAAAGACAATGAACAATATAAAGTCAAATATCATAAAGAAACTCGACATAAATACAATGAACAATATAAAGTCAAATAATATAAAGAAACTCGACAGAAAGACAATGAACAATATACAGTCAAATATCATAAAGAAACCCCACAGAAATATAATGAACAAAGTCAAATATGATAAAAGTCGACAGAAATAAAGTGAAAACATATAAAGTCAAATATCACAAAGACGACAAAAAGACAATGAACAATATAAACTCCAATATCATAACGAAGCTGCCATAAGAATTGATAATGAAGTAGGTCAATATCAGCCTATTAAGAGAGGTGTGAGACAGGGATGTGTAATGTCTTCAGATCTTTATTCCCTATACAGTGAAGATATTTTCAGAAATATAGAAGATACGGAAGAAATCAACATTGGGGTACAAAACATCAATGACATTAGATATGCAGATGATACAGTCTTGATTGCAGACAATGAACAGGACCTGCAACATTTAGTAGATGCGGTTGTTGCACACAGTGAACAGCTAGGGCTTGAATTGAATTGTAAGAAGACACAGATTATGGTCTTCACTGGGAAAAAAGGAAATAACACAGTGTAATATTCAAGCAAATGAGCATATTCTTAAACAAGCCAATCGGTACAGTTATCTCGGAACAGTCATAACATTTGACTGGAGATGCCTTGAAGAAATTAGAACAAGAATTGCCATTGCGAAGATAGCCTTTTGCAAGATGAAAAACATACCAACTAATAAAAAGATATCAATTAAAACGAGAAAAAGAGTGTTGAAGTGCTACATGGAACCTGTACTTTCATATGGATGTGAAACATGGACAATGAGCAGACAAGCTGAAAAACATCTGATGGCTGTGGAAATGTGGTTTCTGAGGAAAATGCAAAGAAAACCATAGACAGACAGAAAAACCAATGAACAAGTCCTTCAAGAAAGAAGTGAAGATCGCAAGCTGATTAGAGACATTAGACGTAGACAGTCAAAATTGTTTGGGCATGTTATGAGAAGAAATTAATTGGAGAACTTGGTGACAACTGGCAAAATCGAAGGGAAGAGACCAAGGGGAAAGACAGAGAAATAAATACCTGGATCGGCATGGCCACATGGCAAGGTCGAGACAAAAACACATAGCTGATCAACGAGTCTGGTGATTGAGTGAGATGGCAAAACATGACCGTGCACGCTTTTCGACATGGCATGATGATGATGATCATAAAGAAACTCAAGAGAAAGACAATGAACAATACAAAGTCAACTATCATAAAGTCAACAGAAAGACAATGAACATTGTAAAGTCAAATATCATAAAGTCGACAGAAAGACAATGAACATTATAAAGTCAAATATCATAAAGTCGACAGAAAGACAATGAACATTGTAAAGTCAAATATCATAAAGTCGACAGAAAGACAATGAACATTATAAAGTCAAATATCATAAAGTCGACAGAAAGACAATGAACATTTGTGACATAATGTCCCCAGTTTGCACCAGCTTGCAGACGATTATAAATATCTTTTCCTAGAAAGAATAATTTCATGTGTAGGGGACTGGCGGTTGCCTTATATGGTAATGCTTAGCGCACATATCATTGTTCAGATAGAGGCAAGGAATGTGACAGTAGCTGGGAATAGCTTAGAATAGTTTGGTAAAACTCCCAGGCGGGACCAGAGATAGTCACTTGAGTCTGGGCCAGCCACCGATTAGGATGTGATTCGTTCCGGGAGCGGGTATAGGCCCCATTGAGGGGGGGGGGGCATTTTTGCCTCTATGTTGCATTGACAATTGAGGCAGGCGGGGGACATCTTAGAGTCTACAACATCTTGGCTGATTTTAGCTGAATCGACGTATAGACCACTTTGGCTGTACACATTTGGCCGATACTTTTGGACGAAAAGTCTTTTATGAGGGTTACTGGTCTAGCCCAGAAGTCACCCAGTACTGCCAAACAGCCACATTTTTTCCTAGAAAACCAGAGGGGAAGTAATCCCCTATTATTCTTCTGGCAACAGGGAGAAACTCCAGACGGAGTTATCTCCTTTTTGGGTTTGACATTCTAGTGACATGTATTGAAAAGCTTCAACTACTCATCCCTGGCGTCTGACGAGAGATGACACTAATCTTCTTCCTGTAATATCAGGGAGGTTATAGTCTGCAACAGCTTACGGACTGGAGGTTACTCTCGATGTGAAGCGTCATACTAAATGGTGTGAACTATGAAACCCGTACGGATCCTCCCGCGTTACAATGTCCCACGGCGATCTTGTGGATTCATCTTTTTCTTTGGACGAAGCATGTTACCCATTTATATTACGGGAGGCCGCCTAACGATGTTCAACCAGCGATGACACCAACGCATAGAGAGTTCTTCGTTCGGTGGAGACCCCAGCGACTTTGTTGAGAGTCTGTGCTTTATTCGTTCCAGAATGTTGGGAGAGGGGCTTCTTATTCTTCCTGGTTAATCATGGAAGTTATAGGTCTGCCAAAGTCACGGATGGGATGGTACTTTCCTTCTGAGAGGGCATCATAATTTGACTTAAATATGAACCCAGCTACACTTCCCTGGTTTGTTTAAATGTCGTGCTGAGACATTTGAGACTTCGTCTTTTTCAACGATAAAGCATGCAAGTCTTACAATCTTCGGGAAATCGCCTAGAGAGGTTCAACTAGCTTCTGACCCATGCTCAGGGAGAGTCCTTCCTTCACCAACAACCCCAGTACGTCGTTGAGAGTCCGTGATTCCACTTTTCCCGCATGATGGACATTAATACCAAGGGGTGAAATCCCTATTTTATGCAGTCGTATTTTCCTCTCAAGACCAACGCCATATCGAGTAGTCCAGACTCAGTCACACCATCATCATTTTTATAGAAGGGAAATTGAGGACAGTTCCTTTTGTTGGTCAATTATGACTGTATGTGATCAACGTAAATGAGCCGTATTCCCATTACTGTGTTCAGTATCCAGAGAACCTTGTTTTTCCTCAGTGGCACATTGTGGGGTTTGGTCAATTCAGGATGGGAGGAACCCATCTCTTTCAGCGGTAGAATCTGAAGAGGAGTTAGGTTGTGACAGGAGAAGTGTCGTCATAGAACTGTGGGTGTGGTAGAATGAAGACAGTTGTAGCGAAGCCCTGTGTGGAGTGAATCTACATTCTCCTGATTTTGAATATTGGTGTCTGCACGAACTTAGTTACAATAATGACACAATCACCAGTCAGATATCTGATCTATGTTCTGGTTGGTTTTTCCGTGTGATAGACATCATGTAGGGGAGGATAGGCCGAGTAGTGATTAAACGGCACATAGTAGCAACAGTCATCCCGAGTAGGGCACCACAAGCCAAGTGCGGGTGATTGGGTTTTCGGTGCAGGGAAGAGAAGAGGAGGAGGAGAGTGTTAGATTATGAGTTATACATTATTTGAGAATGTATATTTTTTGTTGATGTTTTGATAGATTGTAGTGAAGACAGAGTCTTGTACTTCCAGATTATGAGGGTCTGGCAATAAACATATATGTTCGTCAGGAGAGTTTTCATTGTCTAGTGACCAGTGTAACACTGTTTGTTGTTGTAAAGAACTGTGCTACTGTGTTTGTAGATGTGCAGAGAATCCAGTGGGAGGTCGACCAACACACAGTCTCAGATATTTTATCCAAGACCCACACCTTGATAGAGATCTGTGGTTAAGGGACCTATTCTCTGTTTTATTCTTCAGGAAGGTAGTTTATCTTGTAAAGTGGGTGGAGTCTATCTGACCATAACCCCATTCTTACTTCAATAGAGCCAATAACTACTCTATTCCTGGAGTCTTTTAGGAAATAAACTGTCTCGATCAATTGCCTTTATATGGGGCGAACCTGATGGACCGATTGATTATTTCCCCTAGACATAATTTCAGTCCATTTCATATGGTATTCTCATTAATTATACCACAACATTATAAAGTCAAATATCATTTTAAACAAACCAGTTGTTGGTCCTGAGATGTAATCAGCATGTGGTGCTAGCCTGGTGTGTGTATAGACCGGGCGACACTCAGGGTGATGTGGTCAATACCACACCGTCCGCCTTACTTTCCAAGCCATTTCCTAGAACCCGTTATAGGTTGAATTCACTTGTAATTACTTGTCATTAAAATAAAATGTACCGTTGATATTAGAACCCATCTCAACCGGGTGGCAGTCAAGCACGCTAGCGACTGCACTACAGTGGATACCTTGCTAGCGACTGCGCTACCGCGGCTACCATGTTAGTGACTGTGCTACCCAGGCTACCATGCTAGTGACTGTGCTACCGCGGCTACCATGCTAGCGACTGTGCTACCGCGGCTACCATGCTAGCTACTGTACTATCCAGGCTACCATGCTAGCGACTGCGCTACTGCGGCTACCATGCTAGCTACTGTACTACCCAGGTACCATGCTAGCGACTGTGCTACCGCGGCTACCATGCTAGCTACTGTACTATCCAGGCTACCATGCTAGCGACTGTGCTACCGCGGCTACCATCTTAGTGACTGTGCTATCCAGGCTACCATGCTAGCTACTGTACTACCCAGGCTACCATGCTAGCGACTGTGCTACCGCGGCTACCAAGCTAGCTACTGTACTATCCAGGCTACCATGCTAGCGACTGCGCTACCGCGGCTACCATCTTAGTGACTGTGCTATCCAGGCTACCATGCTAGCGACTGTGCTACCGCGGCTACCATGCTAGCTACTGTACTACCCAGGCTACCATGCTAGCGACTGCGCTACCGCGGCTACCATCTTAGTGACTGTGCTACCCAGGCTACCATGCTAGAGACTGCGCTACCACAATACCATACTAGCGACTGCGCTACCGCGGCTACCAGAGAAGAATAAATTGATAGACACAGGGTAGCTTCTTCAATATCAGGATCGCTATAACTAATATGATAACTGACAGTTGGTGGACATGATATAAACAACCCCGCTTTCGACTGGTGACATGGTTGTGATTGTTAAGTGACAACAAAGGACTTAATGTGAATAACAGAAAAGCAGATGTAATAGTAATTACAAAGGAAACATATCTGTTCAAACACAGCATTAAAATAATGGAACCAGTCTGAAACAAGTCAATGTATTTAAGTATTTGGGTACTTTAACAAAAGCAGGTGGAAGATTTTTTTATTTGCGCTCGCTAAATTTGAATTCAAGCGTAGTCCATACACACTACTTCTCGTAGTGCTGGATTGAATTGTGCGTGTGGATTAGCTTTCCCTTCTAAGAGTGTTCCTCGCCACCAGGCGAACACACTCCGACTTCAGAGGTGCTTGTAATTAACATCCCCAAGTCAAGGACGATGATAGGTCAACGTTTTAGTCCAACTATCCGATGTAGGGGTTGAACTGCTTACCTCGTCATCAGCACACCGGATGTTTAAGAACACGCGTTCTTATCCATTCAGCCATGCTGACCTACAGTGAAAGATGTGCTAAGGAAGTGAAATGTAACATAGTAAAAGCATCATTTCACTCGAAGGAGAATATTCTCTGCAATTTCTCCTTGTTGATCGACGTGAGGAAAAGATTTCTGAACTAATAAAGTGCTCTGGGATGATAAATCACCTTAAGCAACCTCCCGTATCTGCCATGAGCTTATATATCTCCGAAATGTGGTCATTCCATTTTAATACAAGTCTGCTACCATATTAACAACTTTTAGGCGATTAATTTGACATACCCAACTTCCCATTTTCCGTCGTTCATGTTTGTGTGGTGCAGAATCTGTTAACAGCTGTATTGCGCCAATGATGATATACGGACGCGAATCATGGATAATTAGCAGACAAGTGAGGAATTATGTGGAAGCTGTGCAGATGTGGTTTTATATACGTGTGGTGAGAACACCAGAGGCGGATAGAAAGAGTAATGAAGATATCTTTCGAGGGGGTGGGGGGGGGGGGAGGAATTCTCCACCGGTTGAGAACCACAGTGCTAGAGAGTTTAACGTCATGGCACGGAGGAACGTGGGTATCAGAAATAATTCATCCATTCATTCAGTAGCATGTCCTTTTCAGAAACTCGCGCTAACAACCTTCTGGAAAACTTCTTGATCATAAGCAAGATGTCCTGCGTCCGATACACCCATCTGGAGATCATCCGACACATCCTGGACCCATCTTCTCTTTGGCATTCCTCTTCCTATCTTCCTGGGCATATACCCCTCCATTATTTTCAGAAATATAGGCAGCACAATAGAGAGAAAGCTAGGAACAGACATGATCACCAGCGCCCCACGGCATGGACGATGACAAGAAGGTGGCTAAGAAAGACTGCTATTACCGGTAACAAATGCATAGTGTACCTACAATCACGCCAGATCTAATTCACGTGAGAGCTCCCTCCCCACGCGAGACTGCCAATTGCATTGGTGTCTGGTAATTAGGAAATGACATGGAATTCCGCAACATCGTTAGCGGAACTGCATGGCTGACAGAGCGTGTTCAAAGGACAATGCTATTTCTGCCTGCAATTGTTTGCTCCAAAGGAACCGTGCGGAAGGTAAAAGGTGTGCTGTAAAATGTATTGCATGTGTCCGCGTGGGCGTTTGTGAATGTGTTTGTGTGTATTTTAACACAGAAGCCACAAACAATATATTTCACAATGTATTTCCTGGAATATGTCGCTACATCTCCTCGGATTATACTACACAGTTATATATCATATGAAGTGATTGGATGTATGATAGTTTGGCTGAAATGTGTTTACTATCATCATTCTTGTCTGAAGATTGAGAACCCGTATGTGGAAAGGATGAAATTGTTGGGTATTGGTAGGGGTTCTGGTAGAATCTCAAAACTGAGAGGGAAGACCAGGAGAACTTTCAATCAGATAGCGGTGGGAACGATTAGTAGTGTGACTCTTCGCTGGATGTTGAACAAGGGGACGGAGCGCACATGGGAATATCCTGAGTGCAGTGATGCCGGATATTAGCTCAACTCAATTCAACAACTCATACTTGTCTGAAGAGTATAGGGGGACAGGGGGAGGGGCGGACTTTGCTTACAACGAGCCGCGGCCACCAGGATGCCGATATGGCAGGGGCTCTTCAGATCGGAGAGAACCAGGCACATTGTCAGTGCATCAACTAATTGGAAAATGATGCTGGCATCGTCTAACATAAGCCAGATGCTAACCATATCATAAGCCAGATGTCCCGCATATCATAAGCCAGGTGCCATGCCTATCCTAAGCCAGATGTCCTGCCTATCATAAGCCAGATACCCCGCCTGTCATAAGCCAAATTCCATATCTATCATAAGCTAGATGCCATGCCTATCATAAGCTAGATGCCATACTTATAGTACGTCAGATGCCATACATATCATCAGCCAGATGTCCCGCCTTTCATAAGCCAGATACCCCGCCTATCATAATCCAAATCACATATTTATCATAAGCCAGATGCCCTACCTATAATAAACCAGATGCCATACCTATCATACATCAGATGTCATACCTATCATAAGCCGGATGCTATACCATCATAAGCCAGATGTTCTGCCTATCATAAGCCAGATGTCATACTTATCATAAGCCAGATACCATACCTACCATAAGCCGGATGTCATACTTATCATAAGCCAGATGCCATACCTATCATAAGCCAGATGCCATACCTATTATAAGCCAGATACCGCGCCTGTCATAAGCCAGATGCATGCCTATCATAAGCAAGATGCCCTGCCTATGTTGGTGTCATGTGTAAATTATCTATCTACCTTGCGGTCTACCTCTTCTCCACTTAAAACCACACCCCCTCTCGAGTTATCTTGTCGAGACATCCAAATCTCTTTACATAACAGCAATATGTCATTGTCCTCGATGTTATTTGTCTTAATAACCAGCCTTCTTTAATATTGAGTTTTAGAAGGTCAGATATGTTTGTTCTCTTTTACCCTCTATGAAAATGATCAAATCAGTCAGAAAGCCATCAAAACCTGCTCAAGACGACTACCTCGTTATGGACAGAGCAGAACAAGTCATTATTCTGCGCCTCAGAACAAGACACAATAGATTACGCAACCACATATATATATATACACAATTCAAGATTGGTGAATCAGCCATGTGCACACGTGGATTAGCATCGCAGACAGCAGAGCACATATTCCAAGACTGCGCAAAATACAACATATCTAGGCAAACCTTCTGGCCTAGATAGACGACAATGGAAGATAAACTCCATGGACAGCTGAGTGAACTAAAAAAAAAGACAGTTAAATCCATACAAGAGACAACATTGCAATTATAGACATATTTTAAGCGAACGAAAGAAGAAGAAGAAGACACCCAATGAACTTTAACACCCCAGTGTAACGCGTTCCAGAAAAGATACACATGTATGTTTCTTCATCATATGTGTTAAATGTCCTAGGATCTCTCTCATATCTTGCAACATGAAAATGTACAAGCTGTCAGTACTCTGACGTTGTTTTTGTCTGTTCCAGTACGCATAGGTCTTGATTGCTTTAGTTGTAATTTTTGTCATTTTAATTTCCGCCGTCATATTTCTATCATTCTTCAACATGGAATGTAGATTTTCAAAACTACTCAGTCATGAACAGATCTACAGAGGACTTGATGTTGGTTGGTTGAAGATGTTTAAAGATGTATGTTGCATTGGGAGATGCAAACAGAAGACGAAGAAGATGAAGAGGCAGGAGAAGAAAAATAAACGAAGAAGTAAAGCACCCTCAGATTTCTACTACCGCCCTTTCCTCACTATGTGATAAGTACACGTAAATATATTCACCCTGTTGAGAAAAGGTTAGTTCTGCAGTTATATATGTACTACTTGTGAATGTCATAACAAGTCCGGAACTTACAGTAGAAACGCTTGTCTCGTTACAAGTGAGAAATTGTATGCAGGCGGCATGAAATCGTGTAGGTCATTTTTTTCAGTGGTTACCGTGCATCGGCCCAGAGACGAGTGACATACGAGCTTATTTGTCTGGACACACTGGAAGAAATCCAACACAACAATTGTCCAGACACCCTGGAAGAAATCCAGCACAACAATTGTCCAAACACCCTGGAAGAAGTCCAACACAATAAGCCAGAGCCGGCGGGGAGAAACTGCTAGCGATATGTCATTATTGACAGAAAGAAACAGTCAACACTGAATAGCTATATCATGCGTGGAACAACACGGAATTATATTCTTACACCTCGGATTAATGGAAGCAGAGAGCAGCAATGGTAACAGACACAGCGAATGGACAGGTCAATAAACAAACAAGGCTTTTGGCTATTTAGTGGTAATAATTGCTAGACGGCAGAACGTACATTGATACAGGCATTGATATTGCACATTGGGAGCAAGTCGCCACTGAACGTGTTGCATGGAGGGCAAAGATTAGAAATTGAATAAAGGCGAAGGAGAATATGATTGTAGGTAGGTCAAACACAGAGCGTATGAGACGAAGATGGTGTATACTGGTGGAAATGACCATGTGTTCACATGCATCCATTGTTTACTTGTCTCAGCCACATGGCATGGTCGAGATAAGAACACAGAGCTGATCCACGATACTGGTGATCGAGTGAGATGGCGAAACATGACCGCCCACGCTTATCGGTATGGCACATGGTGATGATGATTAGTGGACGAACATTTACAACGCGTATTGGTCTGATCAGTCACATTCACTACCGCCATGGGTTGAAGTTATTATGTCTTCTGGAAGTATATACAACGTCACAAACTATCGTCTGTCAAGACGGCAAGGTGCCAGTGAGAACGTACGTAAAGTAAACGAGTACAGAACCCATTTTCACACCAGGAGTTCTACTGGTTATGATTGATTGATTGATTGATTGATTTAGGAACCGACATCACAGCATTCGGGACATTCCCATAAGCGCTCCGTCCCCATCCTCAGCAGCCAGCGAAGAGATACTGGTTATATGGTGATACATCCATACTTTTATAATGGAAATGATACAGATATATATGATGAAGATACATTGTCAGAAATTAACTCACAAAGAGACCTGGTAACTCCCATGAGAAGAAGACACTCTGCTGTCTTTGGCACATCTTGAGAAAGGTAAAGCTGGAGTAACACGGGATATCAGGACTGTTTGAGGGGAAGAGAGTTAGAGGAGACCGAGAGAGGAGATGCTGGACACTTTGGCAACATGGCATGGAAGATTGTGGATATCAGGACTGGCGACACACGAGACAAGGCTGTGAACACCAAGGCCTCATAGTACGGGCTATAAGAAGAAGTGGATATACGGGGGCCAACAGGGCAAGTTGGCCAGACTTTATTTGCATATGATAGGCGAAACATTAAACTTGATATCCTCCTGCATATGCTGTACAAGACATTGTGAAGGATCTGGTGAAATCAACACACAAGTCGAGACACAACTGACTGCAACAGAAGTTTGGTTCATGAGGAACACGGAAAGAATACCATGAGTTGAAAGCAGAACGACTGAAGCTGTCCTCCGTAACCGTAAGTTAATTACATAAGTTTGATATAGTAAAATTTGACTAAAATTGTTGGCCATGTTGTAAGGAGAAATACATGTAAAAACTGAGAGATGAGAGGCATGAGAAGAGCTGTTAACTACCCAAGACCGAATAAGAAATGATGTTATCAGACAGAAAGTGGGATCAATACCTTGTGTCACAAATTCTGAAAGACAGAAGATAAAATGATGCGGCCATCTCGTTAGAATGCTACGCTAACTACCAGCACTGGCGCTACATCAAAGAAGATCTGACAGGAGAGAAAGAGGACGCCCGAGAATAGAATGGATTGACGACATCAAAGACATTGTATAATCACGTGGAATGACACTACCCAATCTACCCATCGTGCGTTGGAACGTTAACTATTCCTTCCCATTACTTGACGGCAAAAGTGAAAGATTATGATAATGAGTGGCAACAATTATAAAAACTGAGCAAGAAGAATAACGAGAAGTATCTGGATGACTTGGCCACAGAGAACAACTGCGTCAAGAACAAAGATCTAATCCGTGATTCTGATGACCGTGTGAAACTGCCAGCTATAATCACCAACGCTTAACAACATGGCACATAACAATGATGCTGATGACCGTGTGAAACTGCCAGCTATAATCACCAACGCTTAACAACATGGCACATAACAATGATGCTGATGACCGTGTAAAACTGCCAGCTATAATCACCAACGCTTAACAACATGGCACATAACAATGATGCTGATGACCGTGTGAAATTGCCAGCTATAATCACCAACGCTTAACAACATGGCACATAACAATGATGCTGATGACCGTGTGAAATTGCCAGCTATAATCACCAACGCTTAACAACATGGCACATAACAATGATGCTGATGACCGTGTAAAACTGCCAGCTATAATCACCAACGCTTAACAACATGGCACATAACAATGATGCTGATGACCGTGTGAAATAGCCAGCTATAATCACCAACGCTTAACAACATGGCACATAACAATGATGCTGATGACCGTGTGAAATAGCCAGCTATAATCACCAACGCTTAACAACATGGCACATAACAATGATGCTGATGATCGTGTGAAATAGCCAGCTATAATCACCAACGCTTAACAACATGGCACATAGCAATGATGCTGATGACCGTGTGAAATTGCCAGCTAAAATCACCAACGCTTATCAACATGGCACATAACCTTTTGTGAAAACATGGGAAAAAAACAATCAAATACAGCGGTTCTCGAAAAAACTGGGAATGAAAATGTTGATGAAAGAAATAAAGGAACAACAGATAATAACATATTTAAAGTTTAAAGACATACCACCCTTATTAAAAACTATAAGCGTGCAATAGGTAGACAACGATACAAGTGGGAAGATAACATCAAGAGATGGACGAAGAACATCAGTCCGACAGAATGTACAATCAGAAGGAGAGACCGTCAGTATTGGAGATCCAATACAGCCAACCTTCATGCTGGAGACGGCATCAGATTTATTTATTTGTCAAAGTCACTTTCTCATGTTCTCTTGATGAAACCAACAGCCTTTCAAATAGGTGTACCGACAATGAGCTAGAGAAACTAGCAGACATGTACAACAACAGTATAGGGAGTGCTAGCATCAAGGAGGAATGGTTACATAGCTATCTGATTCCCTTGCCGAAGCCTGACAAAGACCACAAAAAAATTCAGGGATATCGAATTATAACCATGCAGAATACAGTAGGCAAGCTGCTGGAGAAGGTAATTGCCAGGAAAATATCAAGCCAACTAGAGAGGCAAGGTGTTTTCCCACCTACCCTGGGTGGGAACCGTCCAAAAGAGAAACCTGGACCAATGCAGCAGTCTTTGCCCACGATGTCTATGAAGGTTTCCACTCAGGCACTGAAACCGTTGCTGCAGCGATTGATCTTGAGGACGCATACAACAGAGTACCACTGGATTTTTTAATGTTTCAGCTTCTTGAACTAAACGTAAGTCCATTCCTCCTTAGTTGGATCGCTGCAGCCCTCTTCCAACGGAAAGTAGTTTTTAGATGTGGCAGTTGGACTTCGGAACCAACAACAATATATCCTGGCCTACCACAGGGATCACCATTATCTCCGGTACTGTTCAACGCCTACACAGTGAGAATCACCAGTGAGCAGATCACTGGACCTGGCAGGACATTGTCATATGCCGATGATGTTTTAGTGTATCGTCAGGGTAAGGATAGAGAGGAGGTTGCTGTGGAACTACAAACCGAACTCAATCGCATAAGTACTTGGTGTGATGAAGCTGGGGCAATGGTCAACCCAACAAAGGCAACAGTGACTTGGTTCTCGTTGAATAATCATATTGTCAACACTCCAACACCAACTGTAATGCTGTGTTCAGAGGCGGTGGATAGAACGCAGGCAATGAATTATCTGGGGATACGGTTTGATCGAAGCCTTGCTTATAATGTGCACATAGACCAGGTGATAACAAAGGCCAAGCGGGGTTTGGCAGCGATGCGGGTGATGGCGGCAGCAAACTGTGAGCAGCGCCATCTATGTCTTCTGTACGAGGGGCTGGTCATGTCTGTTTTGGAGTATGCAATGGCAATCCTGACTGTCAGCCATAAGCAGATAGAAAGGATGGAAAGGATTCAGAATGAAGCTATGCGCATTATTCTTGGATGTACAAGAGATACAGCATGCAGGGCGATGCGCTACCTTCTTGATTTTCCAACCATTGAAGAGAGAATGCAAGTTTGCAGGGCACGCGCCTACCTCAGAATTAACGCAAACACACAGCATCCACTGCATAGTGAAATTAGGAAGGTGAAGGGCAGCAGGTTAAAAAGAGGACGGTCGTGGATGGGTCAAGCCGAAGACATTCTTCAACAGGTGTGTTCACTTGAGGACTTAGAACCTGGCGAGGAGTGGGTGCAAGTGCCAACAGACTTCTGCACATCCTTTTCATTTTGCATCCAACTAGATAGAAAATGCAGACAAGAAAATCCGGCTGCTGTTGAGGCTGAAGTACAAGCGTTGATTTTCGAGAATTCGCTAGACAGTGACGCGGTCATCTACACAGATGGGTCGGTCGTCCGACATGTGAGAAGCTCATGGGCCTTTACAGCTCGGGCCGGAGGGAGAATTGTGAAGGAGGACTCTGGTGCTTTCACTGAAACCACAAGTAGCCTGACCATGGAAGTCATGGCAGTAAGTAAAGCAATAACATGGCTCGAGACACAGACATTCACTAGGGCTTGTTTCCTTAGCGACTCAATGAACATGATCAAGAGGATAGAGGAGGGGTCGATCCGAAGAGAATGGTTGCTGCCTCTGAAGCGGTCTCGGCTGGCAAAGATTAGTTTCATCTTCGTGCCAGGGCATGCGGGAGTACAAGGAAATGAGCGGGCTGACAAGCTCGCAGGTGAGGCTACTGTGGAGGGCGGACGCGCCATGGACCAGGCTGACATTCTGAATGCTCTACGAGAAGTGAGACTTTTGCAAGAACCAAGTGATGACTGTGAATCTACAACAATGGCCAGACTGCGAGAGCAGCAAATTAAAAGAGAGGTGGCCAAACAAGAACACTACGCAGGAAGCCAAAGAAGATTGATAAACCAACACAGAACTGGCGTCGTTAGCCGCTACACGCTGCGGGATTTGCTGAGGAGGGGATCCGAGCACTTATGGACTGAATGGTCCGATGTGCAACGAGGATGATCTGTCGACTAACTAACTAACTAACTAACAGCCTTTCGCTGGCATCTCATTTCTCATACCTGCGTTTTTCTCTCTGTCTCAGTGGCTGGCCCAGATCGGCACCAGTAACATACGACTATGTATGCACATACTAGTTGACGATTGTCGTGTGGATCCCACGTCGAGACTGAGCTGGTGAAGTAACCGTGTTTACTGTCATGCTTCTGCGCAGATATTCTTTTTAAACAGTTAATAGTTGGTTGCATATCCTTTACAGGAGTAGCAGTCAACTTCAGCATTTAGTTAGTTAGTTAGTTAGTTAGTCGCGGTTCCAACTTCACAGCAACGCGTCGTCCCCGTTATGCTCCGTTCCTGTGCCAGTGAATATCACACAAAATGCTTCCCACTGCCCAGTGTGAAAAGTGGAAAAGACAGGAGTCTCGACAGCCTGCACAGATACACTGTGCATAATGTCGCCGCCAGAATGTCAACACAATAGTCCCCCACGAAACACCCAGTTAATCTCTGATGGAATCGGTAGTCATTTCCCCATCTGGATGTTTCCTAGATGTTCACCCACACAGTACACGAAAATACAGTTCATTGTCGATGGCAGTGGCTGTCAACCAGAAGCCCAGCAACCAAGCATTTCTACATAAGCCAAAAAACCGGTCTACATAGCCAGCTGCCATCGCTCCGAACATGCAGTCACATTCCAAAAAACCTCGGGCAGAAGCATTTCACACGAAACTCACAGCTCACAGTGTTGCGCCACGCACTTCAGTATTTGTTGGCTGTTTGTGATTTCTTAAACAGTTAACGTTCAGTAGTTTGCTATTGCTTTCTGAACAACCGGCACTCATACCATTTTCATAAAAGATCAACGCAAGGTGGTCTGCTGCCAAATCGCCCGCATCTGTATTTCAAATGCAGTATGCGGGACTACGAACTGCTCCTCCACCTTCGCCACGGAGCCCGGCAGACATTCTTGTATCGTGTTTACAACTTGTTTCCATGTTGTCACCCACCGCGAACATACTTTGCAATATTTAAATTCTAGAGGCTGTTGCTGGTGGTGTTGTGTATGTAAATATCCAGTTAGCTATGCGACCTAATGTCTTCACAATATGTATCTGTGACCTGCTGGGGCGAGTGAGTTGAGTCACAATGTGTATATGTGATGTGTTGGGCTGAGTGAGTTAAGTACCGACATGACATAATTCTGGACAATCCCATACTTTTTGCGCCCTCATCTTCAATAGCCAGCGAATTCGTTCCAGTACCATTGGTAGCAATAGCAGTCCGATTGTGTGTCTGTGTGGCGTTTCCTCGGAGTCCCGAGTGTCGGCCTGATCCTCTGGTCACTTACCGCAGCATTCTCTCCCATTGCGTGATGATATACCCGTTCTTCTGCACTATACACACGGATTCCAAAGGACCCTGACTACGTCTGCCATACCATGCACCAATACCCCACCAAGGGGTGCAGACCAAGCCAGTCTGTCCGCCTGCTCATTTCCTTCCACACCAGCATGTCCTGGTATTGATTTCTAGTGATCAGGATGCAGACCACATCTACTCATTCTTTTTCATTAGTCCGACAGTTGATTGAGACATATAACTACCGCATTGTTAACAATTAACACCTGCATTAAGGGGAAATCTAGATGATTTTAATGGAGGGCTAGGAAAGGAGACTCAAACACGCTAGATGTAGTCGGATGACCGGGCCGCTGGTCTCATAAAACATGGTGCAGCGCACAAGTGTAATCAGGCCGAACAAATTGTCTGATCTGGGTGCGGGTGAAGGTACACAGTGGGTTGTTGAACTAGTCGGTCCATTGAAGCAGCAGAATTTACTGCTGGCAGCACATGACCCCATTGCATCTAATTGTAGGGGAATGACGTGTGTCTGGAATTACATGATGTACGTGGAGGTCCCACTGGAGACGAAGACCAAGTAGCGGAGGAGGAGGAGAAGGAGGAGGAGGAGAAGAAGGAGCGAAGAAGAAGAAGAAAAGGAAGAAATATATTATGTTATGCTTACGAAATATATTTATGGTTATGTTGCGAGTGAAATAATTGATGAACGAATGAAATGATCGATGTGCGAGTGACATGACTGAGTGAACGAAATGATTGAGGGGGTTAAATGACTGATGAGGGCGTTAAATGATTGCTGAGCTAGTTAAGTTATTGATGGGGGAGTTTAATGTTTAATGGGCGAGTGAAAAATAATTAATGAGGGAGTTTAATAATTGATGAGTGAGTTAAATGTTTCATGAGAGAGTTAAATAATTGATGAGCTTTTAAATTGATTGATGAGTGAGTTAAATAATAGATGAGCCAGTTAAATAAGCTCATGCCGTTTTTATGTGTTCCTCTTCACCACGGGATATTCTCTGATCGTCTGCAAACAATTTCTGGTTTGGGTCAGTTATCTGGATTTCCTTCGTCATGTAAGCGAGTGATATATGTCGTCTGTTTCTGAGTGAGTGATCTGTGTTGGGTTTCTTTGTAAGTGAATTAACT
This sequence comes from Cepaea nemoralis, assembly GCA_014155875.1. NCBI lineage: Eukaryota > Metazoa > Mollusca > Gastropoda > Stylommatophora > Helicidae > Cepaea > Cepaea nemoralis. The sequence goes on along the minus strand of JACEFZ010018167.1, from coordinate 183,411 downwards.
ATGTCGTGTATTTCTATGTGAGTGATCTATGTCGAGTGTTTCTATGTGAGTGAGTGATCTGTGTTGTGTTTATATGTAAGTGAATTATCTATGTCATGTGTTTTTATGTGAGTGAGTGAGGGACCTATGTCAAGTGTTTCTATGTGAGTGAGTGTGTGATCTATGTCAAGTGTTTCAATGTGAGTGAGTGATTGATCAATGTCAACTGATTTATGTGAGTGGGTGATATATGTCGAGTGTTTCTATGTGAGTGAGTGAGTGATATATGTCGTGTGTTTCTGTCTGCGGCTGTTTCAGTTGTCATGATATCGTTGAAGCCTAGTCCAATGGCAGATATGTCCTTTGTAGTAGAAACTGTTAGGCCTTTACATATTCTAGCCTAGAGGCCGGGAACACTCAGCTTACGGGCGGTATACGGTCCGTGAAATCAACTGTTCCCACCCGGCCAAGACAACTGCACGCGGGACTCGAACTTCAATAAATCTAATAAATCTAACAGCAACATCATTCTTCTCATCTCATCTAATCATGTTTCTCTTGTATCTTGCAGTGTTTAGGTGAAGTATAAGCAGCGGGAGAGTGCCCGCTTATGGGCTTCATGTATCGATATTCCATGAACTCTGTTATTCCCTGCGTCCATCGTTTACGTGGTCGGCCTCTTCCTCTGCGTCCATCATTGCTTGTTGTGGTATACTGTTAGTTGGTAACCCGACCTGCATGGCCAAACCATTTGACTTGCTGCCTTCTAATAAATCTAGTGCAGCTATAACCCCCACTTTAGTCCTGATTTCTTCATTTCTGATCTTATTAATACCAGCTATCACCACACGCCACACCAAAGACAAGCAGTTTCGGCCATCACATTAGGGGTGGGATAATTAAATGTTTGATCATGTATAGCAGGATAATTTACATGTCGATAATTGTGTATGGCTTGCGAATGATGCTACAAAGATGCAAATGACCCTTGGCAGAAAACAAGGATGGTCATCCTGTTCTAGAGCATGGCATAACGATTTCTGGTAGCAAGTTCCATTTCTGGTCGACTTTCTTGTTTAGTGAATTCCCAGACATTATAGATATTATACTTTTTATGTATCAATATTAAACAAATTGCATGTCCTTTGCAGTTGAGTTGGACTAAGAACCGACATCACTGCACTCTGGACATTCCCATACGCGCTTCGTCCCGTCGTTCAACAGCCAGCGAATAGTCACGCTACTAATCGTTCTCACCGCTATCTGATTGACAGTTCTCTTTGTCTTTCCTTTCATTGACCGGTGTACAAATTAACTCCCTACCACGTCATCAGCGCAAGGAAGTTTAAACGCGAGTGGATTAATCTTCGTGGTCACGCTGACTTATATGGCAGAATAATACGTGCACGCATAAAAAATATATGCGAATTGAGAAATCAATATTATATGTTTTATGCATGTGAAGCGTGGTCAATGAGAAGACAAGCTGAAAAACATCTAATGGCCGTAGAAATGTGGTTTCTGATTAAACTGCAAAGAATTTTGTGGACAGATAGAAAATCCAATGATAAGCCCTACAAGAATCAAAATAAAACAGTAGATGGATTAGAGAAATTCGACTTAGAAATTCAAAACTTTTCCCCGTAGTGTATGTTCCTTTAGATAATTCAAATTACCGTGTGGATGTGAGTGTTGTATATTTTAGCGAGAAGGATATATCTTATTTCGTTAGTATGTGTTGTGTGATTTCTGCAGTATGTTTTTGACGAGATGAAGCGATATATGCAGACAATAAATCGTGCAATCTGTTCTTTGTGTCTTCGTTGTGCAAACTCAACTTAGTCAAGTATTTTTGGGCACATTATGGAAAAATAAAACCTCGAAAAATTAGTGACAACTGGCAAAATTGATTGCTAAAGAGCAAGGGGTAGAGAAATAGCTGGATGGTTTAGCGGCATGAGAGAATCGGGACAAGACGACTCCGGATCCAAGACTGTAGTGCAGAGGTTCTCAACCGGTGGGGAATTCCCCCCCTCCCCCCCGCCCAGGGGGGAATTTAAGGGTTTCCAGGGGGGAATGATGATCATTTGAAGATCGCGTTAATACAAGAACCGATTACTAGATATTGCTTTCCCCTTCATTCTTTACAGTTATGCACGTCTCATCCTTCTAAAATTCATTTTATAAAGTAAGTAGACCCACAAATCACGTTTTATGTGGATGTCTAGACCTGTTTTAACATATTTATCTTCCATTTTTACGTATACTGTGTAGGGGTGGGGGGGGGGGGAATTTTTAGGTAGGAAATATGAAAGGGGGGGGGGGGGGGGGGGGGGGGGGCGGGATGACGTTCTTAAAATATGGTGAAGGGAGGCACGGGCTAAAAAAAAAGGTTGAGAACCACTGTTCTAGTGATTGTGTGGGATGGCGAACCATGTTAGTCCGCGCTTATAAGCATGACACATGATGATGATTATTTTAACCAAATCTGATTTGTTATTTAAGGATTCTGAATCTCTCAGTTCTGTATTGTGTTTATATGTTGTGAGGTTATATTTATTTATATCCACGTTTCCTTCTGATATGTGAGCCCTGTTAAACAATTTATATGCTGATGAATGTTTATTTAATAACTTGGCAGAGAAATTTAATCTAAGCTCATGTGTTGTAACATGTATCGGGAGTTTCGTCTTCTCCTTCCTTCTCGTTCAGATGTCAATATGATTTGGGTTGAGTCGAGTCAAAGAACCAGCATCACTGCACTCGGGGCATTCCTATAAGCACACAGTCCTCATCTTCAACAGCCAGCGAAAAGTTCCAATACTAATGGCACCCACTGCAATATGTCCGTCTCCATTTACCTTAAAAACGCTGCTTAAAAGTCGACGGAGTCGACTTCATTCTATCGGGTTTTATCCCATATGGCTCTGTCTATTTCCGCAGCGAACTGCCGAAAGTGTCGCACAAAACACGAACTCTGTTCCTCCAGCGACAACCCCAGGAGTCTCAGAAAAAAATGCACTCGTGAATCGAAGGATGCAGCCCGGAATCGAACCCACAACCTTCGGAGTCCGAGTCAGACAGCTAGCTTTACCTCTGAGTGACGACTGTCGACCAGATCCTCTGACCACCCCCTTGCTGCCACATTCTCTGTAGACCATGATAGTCTATGTATTCTACTGCATTGTACATACTCTCCCAGAGGGCCTTCGCCACATCTGCCTTATAGTGCATCACATCACCCCTTAATGATGCGGCACCTGCTTAGTTCATTTCCAGCCACACCAGTGTCCTGGAGAAAAGTTCCAGCTAATACTCCCAACCCGACACCTCTGAATTGATGCATGCCATTCAGCAGAAGAATGCCATCTTCACCTTCGCCAGCATGCTTTGTGAATAAGTCACAATCACAACATGCGTGTTCTCCAAACAGTGGAAAGCTGCAGCAACCGCCTCCACCTCCATTCTCAGACTTGAGGTTGTGGTGTCATATACCAAGCTCTCCTTTACTAAACATTGGCCATTGGCTTTTGCTATGAATCCGCAGACACTTTATTTTTGCCTCTTAACACAGAGCCATCAGTATAGGTAATCACATCACCAGGACGAGAGTAATCCCTAATTAATTGCTGAATTTCTACTTCCGTAGCACCTGCTGGCCACTCCCTACGACTCACGTCCCAATATGATTATAATCTCACACGTCTGGATTTCTAATCGGCACTCTGGCCCACACAATATATATAAATGCAAAGAAAGCAGCATCAACTTAATCTTGTTGACATTCCCATAGAGATTGATCTCAAATGGTGCGGGTATAGACCAACATATCTTATACTGTTCTCTGTTCTGCATATGTTGGATACTCCTGCAACGAATGTTTAGCTGTCATTGTATCAGTTTCACATTTATATACATCAGTATCTCCTGTCTTGAATGTATCAACCATGTGGTATTTCAGCATTAATGGGTCTTAATGCTTCTGTCTGTGTTTAAAATCTCTCCAAGTGATTCTGTTAGATTCAATGCAAACACACTGTGTTTGATCCGGTAGGAAACTGTGATCTGTCCCCGTAATTCTGTTTATGATCTTGTGATATATTTGTCTGTCCTCCATGTTGCGAGTAAACTCGTTGGTGTAATACTTACACTGATTACTTCATCAGCGTGACCGAACGATGGTTCTTTACCCACATTCGCCGTTCGCTATGGGAGGGAAAGACAGTTAGTTAGTTAGTTAGTTAGTTAGTTAGTTAGTTACTCAGTCACTCAGTCAGTCAGCCAGTCAGTCAGTCAGTTAGTTAGTTAGTTAGTTAGTTAGTTAGTTGGTTAGTTGGTTAGTTAGTTAGTTAGTTAGTTAGTTAGTTAGTTAGTTAGTTAGTTAGTTAGTTAGTCGACAGATCATCCTCATTGAACATCGAACAATTCAGTCCATAAGTGCTCGGATCCCCTCCTCAGCAAATCCCGCAGCGTGTAGCGGCTAACGACACCAGTTCCGTGCTGGTTTATCAATCTTCTTTGGCTTCCTGCGTAGTGTTCTTGTTTGGCCATCCCTCTTTTAATTTGCTGTTCTCGCAGTCTGGCCATGGTTGTAGATTCACAGTCATCACTTGGTTCTCGCAAAAGTCTTACTTTTTGTAGAGCATTCAGAATGTCAGCCTGGTCCATGGCGCGTCCGCCCTTCTCAGTAGCCTTACCTGCGAGCTTGTCAGCCCGCTCATTTCCTTGTACCCGCATGCCCCGGCACGTAAAGGCCCATGAGCTTCTCACATGTCGGAGGACTGACCCATCTATGTAAATGACAGCATCACCGTCTAGCGAATTTTCGAAAATCAACGCTTGTACTTCCGCCTCCACAGCAGCCGGGTTTTCCTGTCTGTATTTTCTATCTAGTTGGATGCAAACTGAAAAGGATGTGCAGAAATCTGTTGGCACTTGTACCCACTCCGCGCCAGGTTCTAAGTTCTCAAGTGAACACACCTGTTGAAGGATGTCTTCGGCTTGACCCATCCACGACCGTCCTCTTTTTAACCTGCTGCACTTCACCTTCATAATTTCACTATGTTGTGTGTTTGTGTTAACTCTGATGTAGGCGCGTGCTCTGCAAACTTGAATTTTGTCTTCAATGGTTGGAAAATCAAGAAGGTAGCGCATCGCCCTGCATGCTGTATCTCTTGTTCATCCAAGAATAATACTCATAGCTTCATTCTGTATCCTTTCCATCCTTTCTATCTGCTTACAGCTGAGAGTCAGGATTGCCATCGCATACTCAAAAACAGACATGACCAGTTCCTCGTACAGAAGACATTGATAGCGCTGCTCACAGTTTACTGCCGCCATCACCCACATCGCAGGCAAACCCCTCTTGGCCTTTGTTATCACCTGGTCTATGTGCTCATTATAAGCAAGGCTTCGATGAAACCGTATCCCCAGGTAATGCATTGCCTGCGTTCTTTCCACCGTCTCAGAACACAGCTTTACAGTTGGTGTTGGAGTGCTGACAATATGATTATTCAACGAGAACCAAGTCACTGTTGCCTTTGTTGGGTTGACCATTGCCCCAGCTTCAACACACAAAGTACTTGCGATTGAGTTCGGTTTGTAGTTCCACAGCAACCTGATCTCTATGCCTACCCTGACGATTCACTAAAACATCGTCGGCATGTGGCAATGTCCTGCCGGGTCCAGTGTTCTGCTCACTGGTGATTCTCACTGTGTAGACGTTGAACAGTACTGGAGATAATGGTGATCCCTGTGGTAGGCCAGGATATATTGTTGTTGGTTCCGAAGTCCAACTGCCACATCTAAAACTACTTTCCGTTGGAAGATTCAACTAAGGAGGAATGGACTTATTTTGAGTTCAAGAAGCTGAAGCATTAAAAAATCCAATGGTTCTCTGTTGTACGCGTCCTCAAGATCAATCGCTGCAGCAAAGGTTTCAATGCCTGAGTGGAAACCTTCATAGACATCATTGCCAAAAACTGCTGCATTCATCCAGGTTTCTCTTTTTGAACGGTACCCACCCAGGGTAGGTGGGAAAACACCTTGCCTCTCTAGCTGGCTTGATATTTTCTTGGCAATTAACTTCTCCAGCAGCTTCCCTATTGTATTCTGCATGGTTTATAACTCGATATCCCTGAATTTTTGTGTGGTCTTTGCCAGGCTTCGGCAAGGGAAAGACTGATTGGAAAGACTTAGGGAAAGACTGACCACCAGTTCCTCCGTACATTTATCATCATCATCAAGTGCCCTACCAGGTGACGAAGGCGTTCATGGTTTTCCACACATCACATCTCGGTCTTTGGTGTTGTGGATCAGCTCTGCTGATGATATTCCTCCATGCCATCGACTCAATCCATGCAGCATTATTTATCTCTGTCTGTCTCTGTCTCTCTTTCCCTTGATTTTTCAAGTCGTCACGATGTTCTCCAGTGCCTCTCTTCTCATCAAATGGCCAAAGAAAGCTGTTTGTCTCATGTTTATTGTTGAATATAATGTTCTAGTTTTAGTAGCCACTTTCAGACAGTCACCAGCGCTGTGTTCTTGTCTCGACTATGCCACGGGGCCAATCCATCCAGGTATTTACTTCTCTGTCTTCCTCTTGTTCTCTTCCTCTCAATATTGCCAGTTGTAACCAATTTCTCCAATTTATTTCTTCTCATAACGAGCCCAACACTTTTTTTTTACTGTCTACGTCTAATTTCTCCAATAATTTTGAGGGAACGTGATAACATAAATTACAAGAATAACGAACATTGCTCTATACAAATAAAGCTATTAAAACGTTTATGGACTGGAACAGATGGAAAAGAACATTAAGCGTATGCATGTTTCTTATGCGTGCAAAGTTGAGATATTTAAGAAATGTGCAGGAAAGCACGTATCCACCTTTTAAGATAAATGTTGCAGAATCGTGTTGAAATTCATTAGGCGGGAGGAGAACAGATAGATATGTCCAACATGAACGAGATATTGGCTTAGATTGGTTAATGAGACAATCAGACATGAAGACAATCAACTGATTCAATCCGACATGAAGAAAATAAACTATTTTGGACATGTAACAGAATATGCAGGTCTAGAGAAGAAGCTTATATATGAATGTGTATGCATTAAACATTGTCTGACGTTTGATGAGACGGAGCGGAGAGAGATGACAATGTAGATGGATTACAGATGAGGTCGATAATTTACATGTGACGACACCAGCGCCCGGGAATCTGGCTTATCAATAGACAGACATTCCGTGAGAGAAGCAGGGATTTTACAAGAATGAAGCGATGACTGCGGATCTTCCACCTTGACTACACTATAAGAACATCAAGTAACAAAATGATAAGAGAGACACGAATGATACGGTGGAAAAGACGATTGGTGAACTAACACAGAACTTGTGTCTTCAGTCGCCAAACGGTAAGGGGAGGACAATCAGTCGCCAAATGGTAAGGGGAGTAACATCAGTCGCCAAGAATTATGGGGAGTACAATCTGTCGCCAAACCGTAAGGGGAGTGTAATCAGTCGCCAAACGGTAACTAGAGTACACACAGTCGCCAAACGGTAAGGGGAGTACACACAGTCGCCAAACAGTACGGGGAGTACAAACATTCGCCAAACGGCAAGGGGAGTACAATCAATCGCCAAACGGTAAGGGGAGTACAAACAGTCCCGAAACGGTAGAGGGGGGGGGGGGGTGTACAAATAGTCGCCAAACGGTAAGTGGAGTACAAACAGTCGCCAAAAGGTAAGGGGAGTACAAACAGTCGTCAAACGGTAGGGGGGGGGGGGGGTGTACAAATAGTCGCCAAACGGTAAGGGGAGTACAAACAGTCGCCAAACGGTAAGTGGAGTACAAACAGTCGCCAAACGGTAAGGGGTGTACAATCAGTCGCCAAACGGTAAGTGGAGTACAAACAGTCGCCAAACGGTAAGGGGAGTACAAACAGTCGCCAAACGGTAAGGGAAGTACACACAGTCGCCAAACGGTAAGGGAAGTACACACAGTCGCCAAACGGTTAGGGGAGTACAAACAATCGCCAAACGGTAAGGGGAGCAAAACCAATCGCCAAACGGTAAGGGGAGTACAAACAGTCGCCAAACTGTGAAGGGAGTAAACAGTTGAGGATCCGAACACGTATCCACTGAATGGATCGATGTGCAGTGAAGATAATCGGTTGACTAACTAACTCATTGATTAACTGGCTAAATGAAACCGCATGCTGTATGCCTGAATGTACAGAGGAGTAATTCTCTAAGCCAACGGCAAGCGCAGCTTCCGTCTGACCGCCCTCATTACATCAACGTCACCTCCTAGTGACCACACCAACGCCCCAGCTACCGTTGCTTCGAAACTATTCCAAATGTGTCATTTCATGTTCTATGATTCACCGCCATTCAGAAAAACAGGTGATGACATTAGTTTCAGTTTTAAACAAAACAAAAGGTAAATTGAATAACTATGGCGTTATCAAATAGACCCACTCGTAATCACATATATGCAAACACAGGGAGGCGTCACATAAATAATATAATTATTGGTAGAATTACAGATATCAATTATGGCCGCGGCCTACTTCTAAGAAATTCCTTTGAAAATAAAGTCTGTTCGTTCGTTCTATCTTCTAAGAAATTCCAGATCTCAACACCCCGTCCTTCAATGTCGGCATGTGAACAGCCTGCTATATATCTATGGACAAAACATTCTACACTCCAGGGTTTGTTGTAGTTCCTGTGTTGCTACAGCTACTGTTGTTGATAATGTTGTTTTTAGAATTTCCAAAAATGTCATTCCATCATGTTTTCACGACCTGTAAATTTGTGGGCCGGTTCCGTCTCCATGGCGTGGTTCTGCGTATCCTTGTGGGCTGGTTCTAAGCCTGGGGAATGGTTCTAAGCCTGTGGTTTGGCTCTATCCCTGTGGTCTGGCTCTATTCCCGCGGTCTAGCTCTATCCCTGTGGTCTGGCTCCATCCCTATGGTCTGCCTCTATTCATATGGTCTGACTCTATCCGTGTGGTTTGGTTCTATCCCTGTGGTCTGGCTCTATGCTTGTGGTCTGGCTCTATCCCTGTGGTCTGGCTCTATGCTTGTGGTCTGGCTCTATGCTTGTGATGTGGCTCTATCCCCGTGGTCTGGTTCTATCCCTGTGCTATGGCTCTATCTCTGTGGTCTGGATCTATCCCCGTGGTCTGGCTCTATCCCTGTGGTCTGGCTCTATTCCCGTGGTCTAGCTCTATCCCTGTGGTTTGGCTCTATCCCCGTGGTTTGACTCTATTCCTGCGGTCTAACAAGTTCTATTCCCGTAGACAACTAACGCACGCATACAGATCATACTGGTGAATGTTTTCTATCTGAAGAGTGCTAGAATTGAGTGTCCCCCCCTCCCCCCACACACACACACCCCCATTATCCCGACCGTATGGACATTGGGTTAAAGTCTGTTAAAAAATGACACACCTCAAAACCTTGGATGAAACACTATCAGGCCCGTACATGCTGTGATGAATCATCACCCGGTTACATCCTGAGAGTCATCCATGTCATTAACGCCCTTAAAGATATGGCGAGAACAGAGGATTTTGACGCCAGTGATTCCACATCGCTTTCCAGGATGAAAGACCTGGGAGTAAGAATCGGCACAGCCAGACGCGAGAAGTACATCGGGAAAACAAAGCGCCTCGTCAACCAACACAGAACTGGCACTATTAGCCACCGGACGCTGATGCATATGCTGGGGGGAGGATCTGAGCACCTATGGACATGTCCGGAGTGCAACGAAGATACCCCAACTGATAACTGATAACTGATAACTAACTGATCCTGAGAGTCTTTCCGCAATTGTGTTGATCCAGTGCCAGTCTTGCAGACTCCGCTGTTTAGGGCTTGGAGACTGGAAGGTGAATTCTGCAATAAATTCCCCATGGAGATGGTTCTTTGAAACTGTGCCGGGAGAAAGGTGTCTACGAGAACCTCACTACGATAGACGGAAGCAATTTACAGGGCTCTAGCGACCTCGACACCAAAATTTAAATATCTGTCTTCCACATGAGTGACATCATGGCATGGAGGTACATCGGTATCAGAAATTATTTGGAGAACATGAGAGAGAAGGCAGCGGACAGACAATATCACCAATGTCATACAGAGTGGACTATAAGAAGAAAGCTGTGCATGAGACAGAAGACTGTTGACAGACATGTTCACAATGACCACATGGTATGAACTTAAAGAAGAAGGTAATGCATAGACAGGAGGCTGTCGACAGTTATGATCACCAACGTCACACTGCATGGACTATAAGAAAAAGACAGAACACGGAACAGAAGGCTGTGCACAGACATGATCACCAATACCACACAGCATGAACTGTAAGAAAAAGGCCGTATACGGGACAGGAAGTTGTAGACAGACATGATCACAAACGTGACACGGCATGGACTATAAGAAAAAGACACCCATTCGTCTTCATACTCGGTACAAGGTATACTAGACACCTCAAGTTACATAACCTAAGGATAGGATCCACTGATGCATGTAACTGAGAAATTGAGCAAATGGCAGCTTAACGAGTATCTCAGCTTGCAAAGATGAGAGAAAATGCTCTCGGCCTTCGCCGGCTCCATGTGAGAGCAATTTCTATGGAGATGTCAAATGCCGCAAATTAACGATTACTTACTTTCTTCCGGTGTATTCAGATTGACGTGTGAAGGTGAGCGCTGAGATGAAGAAGCAGAAGTAGTCGGTTAATAAATCTGGAGTGAGGCGTTAGAAACTTTCGTTTTTCGTTATGCGGTACAGTTTTCTCATCATCATCATTATCATCATTATCCTGTGCCGTACCAATAAGACTGGTTGGTCATGATTGGTCATCTCACACTATCACTAGAGTTTTGGATCACCTCTGTGTTTGTGTCCCGATTATGCCACGTGGCAAAGCAATCGATGTATTTTATCGCTCGCTTTTCCCTCGCTTTTCCTCCCACAGTTGTTGCCAGTTGTCATTAGGTTTGCATGTGTATCTATCCTCATAATGTGTCCAAACAATCTTGATCGTCTACGTCTAACCTCTTGTATCAGTCTACGTTTTGCATGTGTTTCTTAGAGTATGTTGTGCAATGATGGTTCATATCAGTACAGAAGGTAGTCTGTCGTTTCCAAAAAAAATAAAAAAATTTCTCACAGTCGACTCAACGCGCTATCGAGAACAGATCACGATCGGCTAACGCAGATGATGCCTCGCGTTAAAAATACAGCGCAGAGACATGCACTATATGCAGCCGGGAAGAAGAAAGCAGAGGCGAAGAAGGCCGCTGCTACTGCTGAGCCCATATCTACATACTCCTACACCAGCTGACGCCGCTCCCGTCGCAGAAGAAACTACAACTGAAGCCAGTAGCAGCCGGGAAGTTCTCAACAACAACAAGATGATGCAGCCCAATTTACCAGACACCTCCATACAGGAGGACACAACAACAACGGAGGACTTCACCGGCAAATTACTGCTAAAACTGAAACGCGTAGGAGAAGCCAAACTGTCGGAACTACCAACAGACACGATAATCAGTCTGTTGGAAAACGAGCTGGGAAGAAACAGTATCTACTAGCTGCGCAAGACACTTGAGGAGTAGTGATCTTCATCAACAAAAAACCCATAGACCACAGCAATTATGCAGAAGATAGCACAAGAAGAGAAGGTCGACATCAAGCTTCACCACGGCATTCTTATTGAAAGCCACCCGGCACCGCACAAGCAAACGATGGGTCATTAAACGAGTCAAGACCCATCTCACCAATGACCAGATCAGGGAGATGCTGACGAGGGAGAACAAGAAACTCAAGATCACCAGTGCTGAGAGTATCATCGGCAAGAATAACATCCCCTCCACAGTCTTCATCGTAATATCGGAGGGCCGAGAGACCCCTCGATTCATTAGATGGGACAAGAAAGACCAAGTTCACTAAATACCGAGAGTGCTGCAGTGCTCTAAGTGCCAGGAATTTTGGCACACCCGTGCCACCTGTAAGAATAAGGTGAAGGTATGCAGATACTGCTCTGGACCTCATCCATTCAGTCAGTACCAGCATGCAAAGATCGACAAAGACTTCAGGAGACCTAACACTAACATAAAATGCGTCAACTGCCTCGCAACCACGGCACCAGGTACCTCGGCTGCTCCTGCCACCAAGATAGCAAGGAAGCTTTGAAGATCGCCATCAAAACTAACCTGCCCTATAAAGAGGATAGGAGGCAGTACGAGGCCACCAATCGACTCACAAAGAGCGACAAAGCGCAACTAGAAGGCCAACTGAAGGACATGCGATCAAAGTTCAACAGCATGGAGGAGGAAAAAGACAAGACGCAAGAGCGCATCCTGGACGAACTGAAGCAAGTTCAGCAAACGATTTAGCAGAATGTCGCTGGGATGGCTGCAATCAAGACCCAGACAGAAGAAACTTTATCAAAAATCCAAGACGAAAGAGAAAAAACAGAAGAAAAAAACTTTCAAGCAGATACAAGAAAAAAGAGCACAAATAGAATCACTGGATGAACGGAAGAAAGTCCAGCAGAAGATTGAACACGATGTTGCTCGGATGAATGCTATAAAGGATGAGACTGAAGAAAAGCTATCAAAAATACATCAAACGAGAGACAAGAGAGAAACAACTCTAGAACAGATAGACCTGCTCAAGGCCGAGACCGAACAAGAAGATGCAAGAACACTGACAGAAGAAGAAGCAACAGATGAAGAACGATATCGCTCACCACCAAGATCGAACTGACGAACACTGAGAAGATTCGAAGGCACCCCGAGACGGGGAAATAGGAGGAACACCAGGAGAGACGACAACAGGTAAGGCTCCCTGAAGGAAACAGCACCATAAGACGGGTTGGGGCCACAATTACTCCAGGTACTAACAAGTGCGCGACTCTGGCCAGACATGAAAAACCTAACAAGAAATGAATGAACACAATTAACCCACCAGCAACCCAAAGTACGAAAGACAAACTACAAGCTTCACCATAAATACCCCAATTATAGCCAAGTCGAAAACTCGAAGGACTGAAAGGGGTTATTCGTATCAAAATTAGATTGAATTGGTCTGCTGTTCCTTCCCTTTGTAATAGTGAACATACAGGTCAGGGACGTAGCTATTGTCTCCATAAAGAGATCCTCTTTCTACCGTCACCACCTTGAAAACCTAATCAACATCTGTCTGTCGACGCTCTCAAGTTCAATCCGCCATGTAATCAAATGCTTTCATATCACCCTGGTGCGGAATCAAACGGGTACTCCACGTTACCCAAGGATGTGCAGTAAGTCTAGCGGAGGGAGGGAAGTGCATCCTATTTTTATGGGGAATAATACTACCCAACCATCCACACTCTTCAATATTCTCTATATCCATCTATCTTTCCAGTTTCCTCTATCCGTTTAGCCCTTTCTATGACACGTATCGTTGTCTTAGTCGCTAGTACTCTCACCTACTGGCTCTGTCACTCTGGGTTCAACTCCAGTGTCTGTAGAGTGGTACAGCACGACATGTTGTGTTTGTAACGAACTCGCAGAGCATTGTGCGTAACATGGAGACGGGGATGTTCCGCGTAGACTAGGCTACATCTCTGGATTAGACGGATGTCAAGAGCATATGGATGTTCTGTCCATGCGGGTGTGCGGGGACCTGAACAGACGGGTGGACTGACTGCTGGCGCTCCTTCGCGCGACGAGCTTCTTTATGGCAAGGCTGAAGTGGTGAACACTGTTTATGATTGAATGGAGATGCAACACAACAGATACGGGATCTTCATATAGAGACAATTGATTCAGCGGGGTGTGGAAAGAGGGCCAGGATGACAATCATCGCCTTGGAGAACATGCAGGCGGACTTTTAATAAGAAATCTTCTATGGTAACTGAAGACAAGAGACGGGCCACTTGTGGGAATGTCCCGAGTTGATTCTTGAACTTAACACACCGTCTCATCTCCCTTGACATTGGATTCTTTCCGTGATCATGTATATCTAGGCGTCGATTGGGTCTCATATATCGAGGCATCCGAAGCAGATATTCTAGACAGAAATGAGAAGACCAAGGTCTTTGGGCTCAGAACAGGACAGAAGAGCTCATCTTCACGGAATGCGTCTCCGAGAGACTGCTACTAGCATGTATGGAACACGAACGTGACCTCCACAGCACATCCTACAAGACTGCCTATGGGAAATACTATCCGCATTAGCTTTTGAGTGCAGTGTGGTCCACAAATGTTGGGCCTTTAACTATATTCCCAATATAGTGGTTTTCATCAGTTCATTAAATGGCTTGTGCTGTACAGACCTTTGCCTCAATAGGCTTTAAAAATGTGATCTTTCATAAGCAAATTTTCCTTCCTCTGTTGCTGTCATACGTAAATTATCTGTCTGATCCTGAATCCATATACACTGTAGTCTTCCTTCTCTTCGCACTCCCTGTACATCCGTCCCTAATTTTCTAGACTTTTACGTGGTTTTGTATGTCCAACATATTTCTTTATTCCTCATTTTTCTCCACATAACCAATCGTCTACACTACTGAGTTCTCTTTTAATAGATTTGTTTGTTATCCTTTCATTCAAATGATTATTTAATACGCATGTGCAACATTTATACCCAGTATATAATTATCAACAGCAAGTGTACTTACATATCAACTATAACCCATACTGAAACATCCAAATATACCCATGTCTGCAAAACGACAGATAATGAACAGCATATTCACACCACCCCTATGCTATCAATCTCAAACTTTGACTTTATCCAAATCACACTTTCGCATAATTAACACCTGTGAGATGAGATACCCGAGGAGAACTGCCAACATAACAATCCGAGACCGAGAAAGAAATGTTGTTATTATCCAAACAGTGGGATCAACACCTTGTGCCACATTTATTGAAAGACAGAACATCAAGTGGTTTGGCCATGTTGTTAGAATGCAACACCATCAACTACCATCACTGGCCCTGCATTAAAGATCATATGCGACGAGGCCAAGAGGACATCCAAGAAGAAAATGGGTTGACGACATCAAAGACATTGTACAACCACAGGGAATGAAACTATTCAGTGCCACCCACCGTGCGCTGGAGCGCCAATTATTCCTTCCCACGATGCTCGACGGCAGAAGTGGATGATGATGATGATGATGATGATGATGATGATGATGATGATGATGATGATGATGATGATGATGATGATGATGAACATCATGATCATGATCATGATGATCATGATGATCATGATGATATAATTATCAGCTGCGTTATGAAATATTCAAGTTTCGCATCTCTTTGTTACCACAAGAATTATGCTTACACTTAGTATTTAGACTTATGTTGTTTTTCTGTCCCAGCCCATACGGATTGTAATTCTATAGTTCTTGTAGAGCATTGTTTGTTCTGTTTGTAATTCCTGTCACCGTATTGCCATCGAGCATCAACAGAGAACTTAGATATTAACAAAATACCCAGTTTATGCAATTAGTGTCAATCAATGTTCATTTAGTTCTAAATCCATTAGCACATTGACATCGTCCACACAAATAAACATCTCATTCATGCCATGTTTGTGGCGTTGATTACACAACTACTTGCTGTTTTTTTATTATTGATTATTCTTATTATATCCATAATATTTCCCGAAAGAGACCTGTATTTGCCCATTAATGTTTGATTATATATGCTATTGATAATCATTATACCATGTGTTTGTAAAGTTTCACTGCAATTTTTATGTAAAACAAATTTGAAAAAAAAAGCATATGGTGTCATCAAAAATGTGCTCCACAGTCCATCGTAAAACAGTATGCAGCGAATGACTTTCATTTACTGGGGTAATTCTATGCACGCCAAACAGAATGGTGTTATCAACGGAAGAAAGGATTTTTCAAATTTGTTCGACGAGTACATACAAAGTGTAATGAGCCTTTACAAACAAACAAAGTGTAATGAGACTTTACAAACAAACAAAGTGTAATGAGACTTTACAAACACCCTGTATCTTCACTCTTTCATATTGTTATACAGAGCCGCTGTAGTCTAGCGTCTAACAAGTATGCCTTGCGGCTCAGCGGGAATGAGTTCGGATCCGAATGGAGTCGGGGATTTATGTTTACATTGAGCTTGACTGATGGAAGCCAGCTTAAAATAAGGGTACCGCAAGAAAGCATGCTGGTTTGCGGGAATTAAAGTAAAGACATCCGGTGTGATATTGACCCCCTTACCCACTGTGTGGTGATTGGTCCACACATATATGACGCTAAAAACATGACTGTTACCTAGAGGTCCTGGCAGACGATAGTTTGTGAAATAGTGTTACACCGCATCATAGCTTACAGCCTGTGCTTTCTAACAACATCTACACATTATAATTGATATATAATGCCTATTTGTTCCAACACATTTTGTGGCAACAGACAGACCTCGTTTGAAATTTGCGGTTACCATGGAGATAACAAACGCCCCACAATGCAACAATATCAGTTGGTGTGTGTTTTAAGTATCATAGCTGAAGTATAATTAATGTATTCACTTCACATGATATAAAGAAGTGTGG
The DNA here is from genome assembly GCA_014155875.1 of Cepaea nemoralis. NCBI lineage: Eukaryota > Metazoa > Mollusca > Gastropoda > Stylommatophora > Helicidae > Cepaea > Cepaea nemoralis. The sequence continues at coordinate 166,845 of JACEFZ010018167.1, read as the reverse complement.
CCAGACAAAAACAATGTGCACGAAGCCAAAGAAGATTAATAAACCAACACAGAACTGGTATCGTTAGCCGCTACACGCCGCGGGATTTATTGAGGAGGTGATCCGAGCACTTATGGACTGAATGAATGTTTCGATGTGCAATAAGGATGATCTGTCGACTAACTAACATGATATAAAACCTTGCAGTATACACCTGACCAGATGTAGCGAAATATGCCAGGTAATAAATCGTGAAACTTACTGTTTGTGGCTTCTGTGTGTAACAATATCCATTGCTCTTCTAGAGGTATGACAGGATCTGTTACTCTACTTAGTATATTTCTGACCCAGCTGTAGCTTTGGGTTTAATGGCACTGCGTGTCACAAGTTGTCACAAGTCCCCTCCATACTGAATCTAGGCTTCCAAATCTGCCACTAACGATTCGCAAGCAGATCGTTTTGTTGTTGTTGTTGTTGTTGTTGTTGTTGTTGTTGTTGTTGTTGTTGTTGTTGTTGTTGTTGTTGTTGTTGTGAGATCGCTACCGTAAATGGGCGTTCGGCGGCAGCATGTACGAAATAGTCGGACCCAGCTTTGTGGGGTGTCTAGTTGGTCATGCGTCGAAGTACACATGTTCCTGCAGCGAGGAACCATCGTCTTTGGAGGTGACAGGTTCGAATCCCGGTCGGTAACTATAGCATTCAATTTTTATGTTGTCTAGTGCGTCCTCTAGTCTCTACTTCCTTCTTCTCACTTCTATGAGCGCCAAGCAATACTTTGTGTGTTTATCTATGAACTGCCAAAGAAATCTTGACTGGCCATGTCTAAATTATGTAATCAATTTACGAGTTTCATTAGTTAGCTAGTTGGTTAGTTAGTTATCTGTTGGGGTATAATCCTTGCACTCCGGACAAGTCCATAGGTGCTCACACCCCCCCCCCTTTTTTGCGAAATATACCCCCCCCCCCCATATTTGGGAGGGGGGGGGGGCTACGTTGTCTTGACGTATGGTGTCCGCCTCGAGTGCTGGAGGTCCCAGGTTCAAGCCCCAGGGGGGTCGGGATTTTTTCACGCGCAATCTAGTAACAAAATTTCTCGTGAACTCTGGGTAGTGAGATCGGACGTCCGTGTGTATTGTTGCGCACGTAAAAAATCATTGGCAGTTGGAAATCGAAAAAGAGTAGCATAACGGCGCTGCCCGGGCAAAATTTTGAGTTAAAAATCTACCCAAAGTATTTCAGGATCCTCGCCGGTGCTACGTAGCGGAGCTCAGATTCTCCGGACTCAGGCTTGATTTAGAAGTAGATCGGAGCTCTTATGGGTTACATCCGTGTGCCGTGATGTTGATCCGTCGACTAGACTAAACTAAACTAAACTAAACATCCCCCTTCCCCCCCCCCCAAAAAAAAACAACAACAACAACACAAAAACAAAATATACATTAGCCTCCGGCGGCTAATAGTGCCCCGATCATGTTGATTGACGAGGCCCCTCATTCTCCCGATGTGCCTTTCGTAAGAGAGATGGGTGTGAATATTTTACTGTCTAAATGAGTGATTCTCAACCGGTAGGGAATTCCTCCCCCCCCCCCCCCCCCCCACCACGGGGGAATTTTAAGGTTGGGGGGGGGGGGGGAATTAAGATTATTTCAAGATTGCGTTAATACAAGAACCGATTACTTGATATAGTTTTTCCCTCCATATTTTACGTGTTTTTTTTTTTACTTCTCGCCCTTCTGAAATGCATTTTATAACATAAGTAGACCGCAAATCACGTTTTATGTAGACGTCTAGACGTGTTCTAGCATGTGTTATTAAATTTAGCTTCCATTTTTACGTATACTGTGTAGGGGCGGGGGGGGGGGGGGGGGAGATTTATAAGGAGGAAATACGAAAGGGGGAAATTACGTTCTGAAAATATGGTGAAGGGGTGAATGGCCCAAGAAAGGTTGAGAACCACTGTTCTAAATCATCTGCCTTACCGACTGGCGTTGGCGATTATGCATCTGTTCAAAAAATCGTCAATGGCATATATCAGTTCGTACGTTGACTCCCTTTCGTGCCATGACACAAAAATGTCAAGAATTTTGTCTCGCTGTCTTCCTCTGTCTCTCTTTCTGGTTGTCACATGTCACAGTGTTTGAATTTTCATAATGTGGCCAAAAAAATTGTGACTGCTTCTTTCTGAAGTTTGTGATAAGTTGTCAAAATGTTCGGATTACTCAATTTATCTGTCCAGGGAATTCTATTAAACCACATCTCCAAAGCATCCAGGGATTTTTTCGCTTGTTTACTAATTGTCCAGAATGTGAAGCCAGATGTTAGAACCAGTTTTATGTAACATACAAGAATTCTTTGAATACTTCCAATGACAAGGAACTATTGTATATCTCCTTTTAAAAACGTGAACTCGTTTTTTATCGCCGCCAAAAGCCACCGATTTCTACCATCCATTATTTTTATTGGCCGCCTATTGCGGAAGACACATTCGTTCTCATCATTAGGGCTGACGTCAGAAATAGGGGTATTATTTTTCACTTCCCCCGCCCAAATTTGCACTGTGGGCGCGTTATCCCACACATTATGGCTATTTGTTGGCAACAGTTAACTGATTTTTGCCGGCAATTGGGTAATTATCAGATCGTTGTCTTTGACTTGCAAGAGTCGGTTGATTACTCGAAACACGCTTGATGCATTTGATTCTGCTTTCTTCTTCACACTTCACTGTGAATTTCCAGAGTCGTAAAACATCAAATTGCCTTTGTTGTTAATTGCTGGATAGCTCAATCGTTAATAAGATGAATCCAGGATTATCTTTCGACACATGGGGATATTTGAGGCCAATGTGGTAACCTGAGAAGTAATTATTTCCCATTGATCAAGCATTGATTATCTATCAAAGACCGGGAATGAATAAAGCGCGCCAGAAGTAGAAAGGGCGTTACAAACTCATCATTATCATATGCATTCAAATGGCTTAGGTGTTCATGCCTCTCCACAGATCTCGGTTCTTGGTGTTCTGCATCAATTATTTTGATCATATTCACCCATGTCACCGTCTTTGACCATCAAGTATCATTGCTGTCGGTTCGCCACTGCCTCCTTTACTGCTATTGTTACCAGTCGCCACGATGTTTACCATTGTATCTCTTCTCATTACATGACCAAATCAGACTTTTTCTCTGTTCGAATTCAGGCCGATCTCTCTTCTGAACGTTGAGGGGAAAATATTCCTCTCGATCATGGCCAGTCGGATCACGAAGTACTTGACGGGTACTTGAACAAGTACATTGAGGAAGCGGTTCAAAAGAGGGGCTACCCGGAGTTCACTGTTGTCTCGAGCACAGTACCATGATCTGGGAAGCTATCCAGAGAGCGAAGACGAAGAAGGAGGAATTCCACGTGACATGGTTGGATCTGGCTAACTCCTATGGGTCAGTGCCGCACCAGTTGTGGCATGCACTCAAGGCTTATCACGTGCCCGAGAACATAACGGAGATGCTAGTGCAGTACTTCTCTCGCTTCTCTCTTCGGTTCTCGACCAACACGTTCACGACAAGCTGAATCGACCTGGAAGTGGGTATTGCCATGGGATGTACCATTTCGCCGATATTATTTGTCATGGCCATGCAGGTCATACTGGACGCGGCATCCGGCTATGCACACGGTCCGAAGCTCAGCGAAGGGGTGAACACGCCACCGCTGAAGGCCTTCATGGACGATACGACTATCCTGACACCGAAGGAGAATGATGCTCACAGCGTTCTCCTCAGAATGGATGATCTGATTCGATAGTGCAGGATGAGCTTCAAGCCAAAAAATCGAGGAGCCTGTCGATCATTAAGGGTAAGGTGGTGGAAAGGAAGTTCACGGTATCCGGACAAGCGATTCCCACGGTGATGGAGGAACCTGTGAAGAGTCTCGGTCGTGTGTACCACTCAACCCTGAAGGACTGGAACGCGGTGGCGGAGATACAAACAATGATGACGAACGGCCTGAATGCCATCGATAAAACTAGGCTGATAGGCAAGTTCTGGGCCTTCCAGTTTATCCTTATTCCGTAACTCCTGTGGCCCTGCTGATATTTGATATCGGCGTGACCCCAGTAAGCACCATGGAAGGCAAAATAAGCAGGTACATACGAAAGTGGCTTGGAGTACCAACATGCCTCACGACTGTCGCATTGTATTGTAAACAGAGTAAGCTCGTCCTCCCGTTCCCGTCCCTCATGGAAAAGTTCAAAGCCGGAAAAATCAAACTCGAGATGATGTTGCACGAGTCTCCAGATGTAACTGTCAGTGCTTCAGTTCCCGCCTTGAAAACGGGAAGGAAGTGGAAAGTCGTCAGCGCAGTCGAAGAAGCCCAGGCTACACTCCAGCTGAAGGAGGTAATCGGTCACACCCAGCTTGGCAAGCAAGGGTTCGGATTCCAAGTGAATGATCCGATGTGGTCAAAGGCGACGGCCAAGGGACGCAAGGACCTGGTGGTTAAGAAGATCCGCAAAGGGGAAGATGACGGAAGAGTCCGCAAGGCTGCCCAGCGGGCGCAGCAGGTGCAGCGGATGTCATGGGAGGCGGCAGTGCAGAGATCCATTACGTGGAATGAGATCTGGCGCATGGCACCGCTGCGTCTAAGTTTCATCCGACCCCTCTACGATGTCCTGCCATCAACTGCCAACTTGGCCAAGTGGGGGTTAACCACCGACCCGTTCTGTCCCCTTTGTAAGAAAGCCCAGATAGTCCAGACAGCGGAGCACGTGCTGTCTGGGTGTAAGGTCGCCCTGACCCAAGGGTCCTGACCGAGTTGGCCGCCATAGTGGACGTGGCACGAATGAAGGCAAACAAAGAGGAGCACACACCGACGCCGATGGAAATTTCCTTCGTCCGAGCAGGGCGCAAAAATGATATAGCTGACGACTTGCCGCTTGCTACCGTCTTCGACGGTGCGAGGGACTGGCAACTGACCGTAGACCTAAAGGACCGTGGCAATTACCCTGAGGTGATCTGAAGGTTTGGCTTGCGACCTGACATTGTGCTTAGCTCCTCGTCAGCCAAGCAGCTAACGCTGATTGAGCTGACTGTCCCGTACGAATCGAATATTGAGGAGCAGCACCTGTACAAGACAGAGAAGTACAATAACATGGTTGTGAGCCTTAGGCAGGAGGATTACAACGTCAGGCTGTTCGCCGTCGAGGTAGGCCGCGATGGGTCTTGTCTCCTACTCCTGTGTTCGATGTGCTGAAACGAATGGGCATTAAAGGACGAGCAAGGGCCCGGGCCCAGAAAACAACTGTCTGAGGCAGCCGAAAAGGCCTCGTGCTGGCTGTGGAACTTGTCGCAATCCTAAATTGGAATGAGTCTCGAAGCTAGTATGGTCAGAAGCGGTAGCTGCAGTACCAACAATTTCTCAACTAAGACCTCGAACTTTACAAAGTCTCGTGTGAGCTCTTTAGGCCTTCCTCCGAGCGTGGTGGCGGGTCCCGGTGCATTCAATCAAGTAAATGTGGGCCGACGTCCAACCTCCACAATATAGCGATAATCTACCGTAGGTCAGACACAGTCCGAGCGCATTTAACAAGTCATCCATAATAACCACCACTTCACATTGTTATGAGATATGCGTACTACATGGTCTAGTCAGTTGCAGACAGACCAAAAGGTGGGTCCCAATAGAAAGGAAGAATCCGGCTTCCCAATAGGGTGCGGTGCCGTGAACGGGGCACGAGGGAGGCACACGGCAACGGAGATAAGTGGAGGCGACCGAAGCCGTGGCGGGGGATGAAGCTGGGATCCCACGACCACACGTGCCAAGGTGCAGGCACAGGCTGCACTGGCTCCCCCCACCGAGGGAGGGGGGGGGGGGCTTGAGAGTGGACAAGGTAACAGCGAAGGGACAAGCTTAACGTTAGGTATATCGAATATGACCGATCGAACGTCTGCACGGCAGGGACCAGACGCCAGGAGTCATGACCCGGATGGGACCGCCGCTAGAAAGTATTCAGAAATTAATAGTCCGAAATTCTTGGGGAAGGGGGGGGGGGGGTATTTCTGATGATCGGAAGCCCCCTGCCGTGTTTGCTCTGCGTCGGAGTTCTTATGACTGTCAATTATAGTTACGTATAGTAGTCTATTTTTATCAACCCCTTCTGGGCAACCATTGTTAGTTACTTTGGCAGTCCAAGGTATTCGAAGCATTCGTCTTAGGGACCATATCTCTGCTGCTTCTAATCTCTTCACAATGTGTTTGTTCGCATTTCAAGATTTTATTGGGATAAAGCAGAGCTCTTTCGATGTAAACTCTCAATATTGTCTTTCTTACATACTAGAAGACAATGGGGCAGATAAACATAGACATTACATGATATAATACAAGGAGACAGGTTAAAACATACATTCTATACTAGAAAACACGGGGACAGATTAACACAGGCATTCTCATCTCATCATCTCATCATGTTCTTCTTGCACCTCGCAGTCTTGACAGACTAAAGTATGTGGATTGGAATTTGGCCAAAATTCCATCTCAATGCCTGGGCAGAGCTTCAGAGAACATGCTGATGCCCACGCAGCATGTTCCCTCATCTCGGCCTTGCCTTGTTTGGTCCAGAGGAAAGGATAACCAGTACGTCTGGAACAAGGTAGGCTGCAGACGCTGGTGGCTCAGCGTCAAACCTCCGAGACCTCGCCTCCACGAGCAGGAGGCGAGCGGTGGCCAGACCCTAAAAACCTTGGACTTGACTTAGAGGCGTTCAGCCAATGTCTGGCAGGTGAGGGCCTCATACGCGCCCGGACCATTGGACGCGTACACCTGTCACGGGGGCTGAGTGGTCTCGAGGTATGGTGTCCGCCTCGAGTGCTGGAGGTCCCGGGTTCAGGCCCCGGTGAGGACCGGCATTTATTTTAAAAAATCCACCTGGACTTCCCGTAATAAAATTTCCCCTGGTCTCTGGGTAGTGAGATCGGACGCCCAGTGTGTATTGTTGCGCATGTAAAAAATCCCTTGGCAGTTGGAAATCGAAAAAGAGTAGCCTAACGGCGCTGCCCGGGCAAAATTTCGAGTTAAAAATCTACCCAAAGTATTTCAGGATCCTCGCCGATGCAACGGAGTTCGTGCATTGAGCTGAGTTTCTCCAGACTCAGGTTTGGTTAGGAGGAAAACGGAGCACTTATGGGTTAAACCGTGTGCCGTGATGTTGATCCAACGACTAAACTAAACTAAACTTAAACCTGTCATTCGCAAGTGTCTGGAACAGTGTAAACGTGTATTACCGTCAGACTCCCCCGCCTGACTCGTGCGGATCCCGCCACCAACGGGAATAGACCCGCCGGTGGAATCGAACTTGTGACCACTGGGCAGACAGGTAGGCACACGTCTAGCCACAGCCTTTAGCTGGGCAAATCATCATCATCATCATCATCATCATCATCATCATCAAGTGCCATGCCGGCTGGCGTAGGCGTTCATGACTCTCCACAGATCTCGGTCTTTGGTTTTCTGGATCAACTCTGTTGTTCATATTTCTCAATGCCACCGTCTCAATCAATCCAGCATCATTTTCTTGGTCTGCCTCTGCCTCTCTTCCCCTCGATCTTTCCAGTTGTCCATGATCTTTCCGATGCCTCCCTTCTCATCGCGTGACCAAAAACGGCTGTCTACCTCTGTCTTATTGTTGTATGTAATGTTTTAGTTTCATTAGCCTCTTTCAGGCATTCGTTGTTAGTTACTTTGGCAAGCCAAGGACTTCGCAACGTTCGTCTCCGGAACCACATCTCTGTTGCTTCTAATTTCTTCTTAATTTGTTAATTTACATTCCAAGATTCATTGTCATGCTATAAAACTGGTTCTACATAGCATTTCAGCACTCTCTTTCTTACATTCAGTGATAGTGACTTATTGCATAAGATACTCTTCATTTTCTGAAATGTGGCTTTTGCTTGCCCTATTCTGCTCGTAATCTATGTTATACATCTTCTATCAGATGTTATAAATGCCCCTAGGTATCTAAAATTATCCATTTGGTTAAGAATTGTTCCTTCTATTTCAATTTCACATTTTGGTGTTACCGTTTTCTTTGATATCACCATTGTTACTGTTTTCTTGATATTCAAGGAGATCCTTTTCTTGCACTCCCTGTTACTACAATGTCCAACAATTGTTGTAGGTCTGTTGAATTATCTGCCACCAATACTGTGTCATCCTGCAGAGCATATATTATTTATATTATAACCTCCAACTAGTATTCCTGGCATCTCTTTGATCTCTCTCATTATTACTTCACTATATAGGGAGAAGAGATCGGGTGACAAGACACACCCCTGTCGTACTCCTAGCTTTATCTAGTTCATAACTACCCTCTTTATTTCCCATTTTAATTGCTGCTACTTGGTTCCAGTATATATTCTTTATTATTCTTAAATCTTTCCCATCAATGTTGATAACTTCCAACATTTTAATCAGTTCATCATGTTTTACTTTATCAAATGCCTTGGTATATCTATAAATCACAAATATATGTCTTTCTGTTTCTCTATTGACCTTTCTATTAGTGTCCGTAATGTATATATTGCATTGTTTGTGCCCTTTCCCTCCACAAATCCATACTGTTCTTCACTAATTTCCATTTTTATTTTCTTTCTGGTTCTTCTCATTATGATCCTGAGTAGAAGCTTAGTCATAAGGTTTATGCGGTTAATTGTACGAAAATCTTAACATTCAATTGCTCCTGGTCTTTTTGGTATAGCTATAAATACTGATTTCAGATTATCACTGGGTAAATATCCACAGCTGTAAACACCATTCAACATTTTGGTTAATATATCTACTCCAAATTCTCCCAAAACTTATAATTCTTCTATTGTGATTTCATCTGGCCCAGCTGTTTTTCCTTTCTTTATATGTTTCATATGCATCAGCGACTTCTTCTTTTAAAATAGGTAGACCTTCTAAGTTACTTTCTTTTGTTAATTCTTCCCTTTCTCCATCAAATAATTCTCTTATATAACTCATTCCACCTCTTCATTATAGCACCTTCCTCCAATAACATCTTTCCTGTTTTTAATTTCAAACACCCTGTATTTATTCTTATTTTTCTCACTGATTTGTTTGTGCATATTTTTTTAAATAACTTTAATGGCATTTAATTCATTTTTTTTCCACTGCTAGTCTAAATAACTTTCTTTTACCTTCCCACATTTATCTTTTATTTCTTTATTTATCTTAGTGTATTCTTGTTTGTCATTTTTATTCTGTTTTCTTTTGTCCATCAGCATTAAGATTTCTTCATTCATCCAATTTTTCTTAGCTATTTGGCTTCTCTCCGGTAATATTTCTTTGCTAGTTTGATGAATGGAGTCCCTTACAATTTCCCATTGTTCATTTGTACTCTGTTTTATTTTAGCTATTGCATTGTACCTATTTTTCACAGTCACTCTGTATTATTCTTAAATTTCTTTATCTACTTTCAGAGCCCCTTTATTAAGTCTCATGATCCTAAACATTTTTTGTTCCCTCTCTTTAATCTTATTTTTATTTGTCCACATAGTGGTACAAGATCACTATTACAGTCAGCACCAGGCATTGTCTTTACATTAATTGAAGCATTTCTAAATGTTTTATTAACTAGTATATAGTCAATTTGGTTGCGTATTTTCTTATCAGGGCTTTTCGATGTGTATAGTCGTCTTATGGTGTTTAAACCATGCGTTTCCAATTATCATATCATTGATATTTTCCTATTCTATTAGCTTTTCCCCTCTTTCATTTCTTGTACCTAAATCATAATTCCCCACTTAATCCTCCATTTTCCCCTTTCCTACTTTTCCATTTAAATCTCCAAGTAATATTTTTATTTCCTGTGATCCTATTTGAGCCATCGCCATTTCTATTTCGTCGTAAAAGTGTTGTATTTCTTCATCACTACTGCTTGTTGTTGGTGCATATACTTGTATAACATTAATATCTATTGGTTTGCCTTTGAATTTGACCATAATAACTCTGTCTGAAATACACCAGTATCCATTAAGTGACTTTGCTGTTTTTTGTTTTTTTTTGGTGTTAAGTATTATTCCTACACCTTTTTCATGTGTATCCCTTCCAGAATAAACTATCCATCTCTCTCAGAACATTGTTCAACTTTCCTAGCTCATTTAATGTCCTAACATTCCATGTTCCTGCTCTAAATTTATTTATTTTATTTATGATATTGTCATCAGTAGCTGGATGACGGTCTGGTGTCACCTGTGGTTCATGACTGTCCCTACCGGACGAGGATGTCCTAAGACAGCCATTAACGTCGTTCACTAACTCTGATATATGTTTTGCTATGAAGTCTTGGGAAGATAATGTGGTGGTTTCCCCTAGCCTTCCACGTCCACATGGGGGTCTTTTACCTCTGCCTTAGGCAGAAATTTCCAGCTGTAAGGACAAGTGAGTGCCCTGCTCTGCTCAGCTGCAGAGTTGTCCACTTATACCGGTGGATACTCGGTCCCCAGAGCTGTGTTAGCCACACCGTGTGTGCATTTCCCATCCTCTACGGCGGGGAGGTGCAGTTGGGATTTTCCCTTCCTAAAGTTATGGTCTATGACCAAAACTCTCCAGTACTTTTGAGGACCTTTGGCTTTAACACAGCCAAGTAAATATTCACTTGAATTGGCTTGTTTTTATGTATGGCTTTTTTCAAGGAAAATCAATGAATGATACTTCAGGCAGCAGTCACAAGTGGTTACACATTTTGGAAATGGGTTTTATTCATTAGGTTCTTCTTCTGCTGTTACCATGTATCCCTCTTTGTGGAATGAGTCCTCAGCGTACTCATTCCAAGCTCCCGTATCCTTAGCTATCACAAGCAACTATGTCCATGTTCTCACCGTATTACTCATTTGTGTTCCTGCTTCTTTTCTTCCTGATTTTTGTGTCTTGTGGATTCCTGATAAAGGCTTTTCTAGCTATTATTTTCTCGGATTTTCTCAATATTTGGCTTATCCAGAGCCATTGTCTTTTCTCTACCTCTTGTTTGACTGGTATTTGCCTAATTCTCTCCATGAGCTCCACATTTGTGATTCTCTCATACCATTTTATTTCCTTTATTTTGTGTTGGCACCAATTAACGAATCTTAGTAGTTTATTTGTAATCGTGTACGTTGTTCTTCGTGTTTAAGATCAACACATTAGAACTGATTTGAGGCTAGAAATAAATATTCTACGTTTGATGCGAAGTGTAATTCATTAGATTGTTGACGATAAAAAGGGTGTAGTATTGTATATGACGTCTACTGCTGAATACATGTGAAACAAGGACAGCGTGGTTCTGGAATCAACCCAGTTCAGTTGATGAAATATTTCACGCAAATAGATCAAAGAAACACTCACTATCGTGTATGTAGCACTAAGATCTATCATAGATAAAAGAACACAGACGATCATGTGTATAGCAGAGAGATATATCCAAAAATAATTGACTATTTGAGAAAGTTAACACAACCACAACGAAGACAGTGACATATTTTGGGCATATAAGTTAGTCGCGGTTCCAACTTCACGGCAAAGGGTCACACACACCCCCCCCCCCGACCCCTATAATGCTCCGTTCCTGTGCAAGCGAACATCACACTGAACGAGGACAGTGACATATTTTGGGCATGTAAATGGCTGTGGAAATGTGGTTTCTGAGGAAAATGCAAAGAATTCCATGGACAGACAGAAAAGTCAATGAACAAGTCCTACAAGAAACAAATGAAGATCGTAAACTGATTAGAGACATTCAGACGTAGACAGTCAAATTGTTTTGGGCATGTTATGAGAAGAAATGAATAGGGAGAACTTGGTGACAACTGACAAGATCGAAGGGAAGAGACCAAGGGGAAGACCAAGAAGTAACTACCTGGATGGGTTGGCCACGTGGCATGGTCGAGACAGACACACGGAGCTGATCCACGACTCTGGTGATCGAGTGAGATGGCAAAACATAACCTCCCACGCTTATCGGCATGGCACATGATGGATGGAAATGACACGAATGTCAAGCTACAGAGGCATCACCCATTGTTCCAACATCCATCTCTCATGTAGCGGGTTTTATGAGAGACATTTCGAAGAAGAAAAAAAAAACCCTAAGTGAAGGCAAGAGGAAATAGGGTGGGAAGGGGATGCTGCACCAGGCTGGCAGGTCGTTGATGATGGATGGTGATAGCATAACTACCTCTATTTGATTTAACCAGATATAATTATGTGCATACACATATTATTTCATCCCACGGAAACTTGGTAAACAAATAAGTTTCCACCAAATATACACATATTTGTTTACATTTGCTTATTGTTACCATTTTTACACGCATTCATTGTCTCAAAATAACACAGCGCATCCACATCTTACAGCAGAGTTCTTATATTCCATGCCGTGTGGCGTTGGTGATCATGTCTGTCCACAGCTTTCTGTCTCGTATGTTGCCAGTCTTCATATAGTCCATGCTGTGTGGCGTTGGTGATCATGTCTGTCCACAGCTTTCTGTCTCGTATGTTGCCAGTTTCCGTATAGTCCATGCTCTGTGGCGTTGGTGATCATGTCTGTCCACAGCTTTCTGTCTCGTATGTTGTCAGTTTCCGTATAGTCCATGCTGTGTGGCGTTGGTGATCATGTCTGTCCACAGCTTTCTGTCTCGTATGTTGCCAGTTTCCGTATAGTCCATGCTGTGTGGCGTTGGTGATCATGTCTGTCCACAGCTTTCTGTCTCGTATGTTGCCAGTTTCCGTATAGTCCATGCTGTGTGGCGTTGGTGATCATGTCTGTCCACAGCTTTCTGTCTCGTATGTTGCCAGTTTCCGTATAGTCCATGCTGTGTGGTGTTGGTGATCATGTCTGTCCACAGCTTTCTGTCTCGTATGTTGCCAGTTTCCGTATACTCCATGCTCTGCGGCGTTGGTGATCATGTCTGTCCACAGCTTTCTGTCTCGTATGTTGCCAGTTTCCGTATAGTCCATGCTGTGTGGCGTTGGTGATCATGTCTGTCCACAGCTTTCTGTCTCGTATGTTGCCAGTTTCCGTATAGTCCATGCTGTGTGGTGTTGGTGATCATGTCTGTCCACAGCTTTCTGTCTCGTATGTTGCCAGTTTCCGTATAGTCCATGCTGTGTGGCGTTGGTGATCATGTCTGTCCACAGCTTTCTGTCTCTTGTGTTGCCAGTCTTCATATAGCCCATGCTGTGTATCGTTGGTAATCATGTCTGTCCACAGGCTTCTGTCTCTTGCGTTGTCAGTCATTTCTGCTAGCGCCGTTCCTCCATACGATGATTTCAAACTGTCCAATCATCATCTATGTTGGTCTCTCCCTGCTTGTCCCCCTCTCCAACGTGTCATTGTGACCACTTACTCCAGCAATCACCTTCTCATGATGTGTCAAAGAAAGTGGACTGTCTACTTCTTTTGCAGTAACCAGTTCGTTTTGACTGCAGAGTTCATGTTGAGCATACAAACAGCCCATGCTGTCAGCTGCCACGTCAGTTAAGTATAAATATACTCAATGTGAAGAAACAAGGTGCCTGTGTATTAACGGGGCACTAAAGGGAGGCAAAGAATAGTCATTGGAGTCTCTGTAGCGAAGTGGTCAAGCCGTTTAACTCGGCCTTCGAATGTTGTGGGTTCGATTCCGAGCAGCGTACTTGGGTTCACCAGTCAAATTTTTCGGAGGCTCCTATGGGTCGTCGCTAAAGCTACGGAGATCGTGCTTTGTGCGACTCTATCTGCTCTGCGGAAAAAGACCGAGCCATATCTGATTAATAACCCGGTGCAATGAAGTCGACCCTGTCGACTGTAAAGCGACTTTTTTAAAGAATAGTCAACTCAGGTGGAAAACACTCCGCCTGAGTATTAACGAGGCCCTACGGGGAAGACAAAAATATTAACAGGGCCTTATGGAAAAGCCAAGAATATTAACGGCGCCCTAAGGGGAAGCCAAGAATATTAACGAGGTCATACGGGGAAGCAAAGAATATTAACGAGGCCCTAAGAGGAAGCCAAGAATTATTAACGGGGCCCTATGGGGAAACTAAGAATATTAACGGGGCCATACGGAGAAGCAAAGAATATTAATGATGCCCTAAGGGGAAGCCATGAATATTAACGGGGACCTAAGGGGAAGCCATGAATATTAACTGGGCCATACGGGGAAGCCAAGAAAATTAACGGGGCCCTAAGGGAAAGCCAAGAACATTAACAATGCAACCTACCGCACTTGTCGTAGGCGGCGACTAAGGAGGATTCTGCCCATGTGTTACGGGACTCGGGAAGCAAAGAAGTGTATCACACTGTAACCTACCATACAGATCGTCAGAGGCGACGAAGGACGGTTGGGCGTGGGGCTGTTTTCCCTATTTCATAAAGAAACTGCAGCTGCAGAATCCAGCCAACCATGAAAACAAGAATAGGTAACTAATAAAGAAGAAATAATAACCAAAACAACCAAGGGGAAAGGGGGATCTCCTGAAAGAGAGAGATGACGCGACGCGGAGAAAGTCGCATGGAAGAAGAGAGGTGAAATAGAAATGTATAATATGGGGAAAACATGGTGGGAGCTGGATGGGACAGCTACGATAGGAGGGCTTGGGGTGAGTTTATTGTGGAGATATACTCCATTAGGGGATAACGAGTGGAATACGAAAAAGACAGAAGAAACTTGGCATGACTTAGGTGGTATGTCACCAACTGTATGTTGTAGCAGTTGTGTATCGATATACCCGAGGATGATGATCGGGGTTTCATTGACAGGTTGACTAACATTTTGTTTCGTTAAATTCTGACTGCCCTTGCCTGCTTATGGTCGTATATTTATCCAATTTGAGGCGTGATTTTATTTTATTGACCTGGCATATGAAATCGACCCAGTCTTACTATTGGTACGAAGGGATATCATGTGTTGTTTGTCCATCAAGAATGATGATGACCATTCATTTCATCCAGTGGGGTTGAAAGTATGGAGCCGTGAGTTCTAAGATGGCTGATAAGGCCTATTTTGGCTCGAAATGTTCTTTGACAATGTCGACAAAGAATGCTTGACGTTTCTGGAGGAGGATTTTCTGCAGTGGTTTTTCTGTTCTGTCTTTTCTTCACAGCTCTTGCAGTCCTGGTTGCCTCACATATGACTGCACCCTTGCGTAATGATGCACGCCACGAATTTCGGTCTCTGGCTGCAGTCTCCCAAGTGTCATGATGAATTCTAAAAGCATTCAGTGAGATTTTCAGAGTGTCTTTAAAGCGTTTCCTCTGGCCGCCTTGGGAGCGTTTACCACAACGCAACTCGCGGTAAAAAATTCTTTTAGGGAGCCTGTGATCTGGCATGCGAGTCAAGTGACCATCCCAGCGAATCTGATTCTTCATTAGTAGAGTGTGGATACTGGACATGGACGCTCTTTCTAGGACTTCAGTGTCTGGGATCTTGTCTTGCCATTTAATCTTCAGTAACTTCCTAAGGCAGACTGTGGAAGTGGTTTAATTTCCTAGCGTGTCGCTGATAAACAGTCCAGGTTTCACAAGCATATAGCAGTGTGGATAATACAACTGCTTTGTAGACTTTCAGCTTTGTTTGCAGGCTTATTCCATTTCTGTCCCATACATTCTTGTACAGTCTGCCAAAGGCCGCGCTGGCCTTGGAGATTCTTGCATTAACTTCATCATCAATTGTGGCAGCTTGTGACACAGTGCTGCCAAGATAGGTGAATTTGTCCACAACACTTAGACTATGACCATTCACTTTGATATTCGGCACAGTGTGATTATTCCCTGGAGCTGGCTGGTACATAACTACAGTCTTCTCCAAATTGATATTGAGCCCAAAGTTGGCACAGGCATGTGAGAAAGCTGAAACATTATGTTGCATGTCCGCCTCTGAGTTGGCGTATAGAGCGCAATCATCAGCAAACAGGAGCTCTCTGACGGTGTCGCTGTCAATTTTGGTTTTAGCTTTCAGCCTTCTGAGATTGAATAACTTTCCATCCATGCGGTAGTTGATGTCTATTCCAATGTCGTTGTTCTCGAAGGCATTCGTCAACATAGCTGAAAACATGAGGCTGAACAGTGTTGGTGCCAGGACACATCCTTGTTTCACTCCATTGGTGACAGGAAAGGGCTCAGACAGTTCACCATTTTCCTGTACTCTTGCCTGCATGCCATCATGAAATAGCCGCACTATTTGGACAAACTTTCGTGGACAGCCATATTTTGCCATAATCTTCCACAGTCCTTCTCTGCTGACTGTATCAAAAGCCTTGGTAAGGTCAATGAAAGTGGAGAACATTTCGCAGTTCTGTTCCTGACATTTCTCTTGCAGCTGCCTTGCAGCGAAAATCATGTCAACAGTTCCACGTTCTTTTCTGAAGCCACACTGGCTCTCGGGAAGAAGACCTTGATCGAGATGGGCCGTGAGGCGATTGAGAAGAATTCTGGCGAGTATCTTCCCTGCAATTGAAAGCAAGGAGATGCCTCGGTGGTTGTCACAGGATTGGCGGTTTCCTTTTCGTTTGTAAAGGTGGACTATTAACTCGTCCTTGAAATCTTGTGGCATGGTCTCGTTCACCCATATTTTTGTAAAGATTTGGTGAAGCTGCTCTGTTAGGACCGGCCCACCTGCCTTGTATATCTCTGCTGGGATGGAGTCCGGACCAGGTACCTTGCCGCTGGAGAGTTGCTGGATGGCGTTGTTTACTTCCACTATGGTTGGCAGGTCATCAAGTGTATCATTTATGGGAACTTGAGGAAGGCAGTTGATGGTTTCATCATCGCCGAAGGAAGTTGCATTTAAGATGTTGCTGAAATGTTCTGCCCAGCGCTGAAGGATGTCTTTCTTATCGGTGATCAATGTTCCCCCATCTGCACTGAGGAGGGGAGCTGTGCCTGGTGATGTAGGACCATAGACCGCTTTCAGTGAGTCGTAGAAGTTTTTCATATTATGTCTGTCAGCAAAGCCTTGAATTTCATCAGCTTTGCTGCTCAGCCAGGAGTCCTGCATGTGCCGAAGTTTCTGCTGCACTACTCTCTGAATGTTCTTGAAGGCGTCTTTTTTATGTTGACTTCGGATCATTCAAATGTGCCTTGAGGGGAAGATGTTTCTCGGCCAGCAATTGGTTTATGTCTTCGGAGTTTTCATCAAACCAGTCTTTATGCTTTCGGGGGGTTGGACCCAGGATTTCCAAAGCAGTGTTGTAGATTATGTCCATTAGGGCTCTCCATTGTGTTTCTGTATCCTGTTTAGCTGCAGCATTGGGCTTGAGGCGGTCTTCCAGCATATTTTTAAACGACAGCTGCATTTTCTTGCTGTTTAGGCGGGTGACATTTAGTTTTTGTTGCATTTTCACCCTTTGAGGAGCCATGGTGGTTTGATGTGAATGTTTATTTTCGAGATAATGAGACGATGGTCTGTCCAACATTCGGCACCACACATGGATTTTGTAACCCGAATGTCTTGTCTGTCACTCCTCCTGACGATGACATAGTCAATGAGGTGCCAGTGTTTCGATCGAGGGTGCATCCACGATGTCCTGTTTCTCATGGGGAGACGGAAAATTGTGATGGTAATCAGGAGATCGTGTTCGGCACATGTCTGAAGAAGGAGGAGTCCATTGCTGTTACAATTTCCGACTCCGTGCTTTCCAATAATGCCACTCCAAGAGGTGGTGTCCGTGCCTACTCCGGCATTGAAATCCCCAAGGAGTATAAGTTTGTCTCCTTTGGGAACATATGTTAATACATTGTACAGGTCCTCATAGAACGTGTTCTTGACATCATCTTCATTGGTAATAGTTGGAGCGCAGACACTCACAATGGTTGCATGCTTCCTTCCATTCATCAGAGGCAATTTAATGGTCGTGAGCCTGTCGTTTATAGCCTTTGGAAATCCAGCTAGTTTGCCGACCAGGGCTGATTTAATGGCAAATCCCACACCTGATTGGCGTCTTTCCTCGCTTTTCCTTCCACTCCAGAAAAAATGTGTAGCCGGCACCTATTTCACAGATTTGGCCTTCTTCTGCAAGTCGTGTCTCGCTCAAGGCTGCAATGTCGATGTTGTACCTACCCAGCTCTCTCCCAATCAGTGCTGTTCGTCTCTCTGGACCCGACGCGCCGATCTCTGTCAAGTAGGGTGCGTACATTCCAAGTTCCGATTGTTAAGGGAATATGGTTTGCTCTTTTAGCTTTACCTCTTTGTTTCTTTCTTTGTATGTCGACCGTAGTTTAGGGTAACCACCAACCGCGGCTAGCTGGTTAGGTAGTGATGGCTCAGACAATGTTTAGGGCACCTTTTCTAGCCCCTTCCTCATGCTATGGAGGTGAGCAGTGTGTTCCTATAGAGGGTCTGCTCAGTCGCTCAGGGGACTGCCGAATCCCACAGCTGCTCCGGTCAGTAGAAGACGACCATATGGCCTGAGCCGCCTGTGTGCAGGTCTGCGACTACGACTGCCAGCGTACCCACGCCTGCCGCTTCGCCGCTCGCCCATCGCCACAGGGCTTGAAGGTGATATATGACGTTGGATGAAGAATGACTTGCGCGATGAATTGGATTAAAGTGAGGAAGAGTTGCGCAATTCGTCGACCTCACTCTCTCGCCTGAGTCCATCTGAATCCAGTGGCAGGACAAGTCAAGACGACTGGAGACGAATACGGGTGCAGTGGATGACCAGGGCGCTCTACGTGCCTTGCCGTGCTCATTACGTTCCACAACGCTTTGCAGGTAAACGCCGTCTTGCCCGTTGAATCAGGAATGATTTCTTCCGCGCAGTCTGCAGGATACTGTCTTCACATGCTGGGTAGGCATACCATACTTCGCCGCTTGGTTTGACACCAAATCGGCTACCCGCGCCTGGGTTAGCCAGCCTCTCACAGCTGTTGCCCGGGTGTGGCCGCTGTAAGTGGGTCTTACTATTTCTACGAAGAGATTTCATTGGAAGTGGGGCTTACGATTGGTACACAGAGATTTTATTGGAAGTGGGTCTTACGATTGGTGCACAGAGATTTTATTGGAAGTGGTCTTACGATTGATACGAAGAGATTTAATGGGAAGTGGGTCTTACGTTTGGTACGCAGAGATTTCATGGAAGTGTGTTTTACGATTGGCACGCATAGTTTTTATTGGAAGTGGGTCTTACGATTGGTATGCAGAGATTTCATGGTAGTGGGCCTTACGATTGGTACGCATAGTTTTTATTGGAAGTGTGTCTTACGATTGATGCATAGGGATTTCATGGAAGTGGGTCATACAATTGGTACGCAGAGATTTCATGGGAAGTGCGTCTTACAATTGGTACGCAGATATTACATGAAAGTGGGTCTTACGATTGGTACGCAGAGATTTCATGGGAAGTGGGTCTTACGATTGGTACGCAGAGATTGTATGGAAGTGGGTTTTACAATTGGTACGCAGAGATTTCATGGGAAGCCGGTCTTACGATAGGTACGCAGAGATTTCATGGTAAGTGGTCTTATCTTTAGTACGCAGAAATTTCATGGGAATGTGGTTTTATGAATGGTATGCATAGTTTAATGGAAGTGGGTCTTACGATTGGTACGCAGAGTTTTCATGGGAATTGGAATTTACGATTTGTACACAGAGATTTCATGGGAAGTGGGTCTTACGTTTGGTTCGCAGAGATTTCATGGAAGTGTGTCTTACGATTGGCACGCATAGTTTTTATTGGAAGTGGGTCTTACGATTGGTACGCAGAGATTTCATGGAAGCGGGTCTTACGATTGGTACGAAGAGATTACATGGAAGTGGGTCTTACAATTGGTGCGCAGAGATTTCATGGGAAGCGGGTCTTACGATAGGTACGCAGAGATTTCATGGTAAGTGGTCTTATCTTTAGTTCGCAGAGATTTCATGGGAAGTGGGTCTTATGAATGGTATGCATAGATTTCATGGAAGTGAGTCTTACGATTGGTTCGCAGAGATTTCATGGGAAGTAAGAAGTCCTGTGTGATATTGCCCACATTGCCCAATGAGTGTCGGTCGGTATAGAAGTATGGATTTAGCATAATAAATTATCGAAATCTCTTTTCTTCAAGAAAGGACCCTTTTCATTCCCCTATAAACATGTTTTTGTTAAATTGCTATCTGATGCAAACCACGGCCAATGCTGCACAAGTCGTTGAATTCAACATTCAAAGGTAATCTCGTCTAAGCTATTAGTAAATTTGTGTAATTATATTTGCATTCTAGATTTTAAAATATTAGTTTTTTTTTCCCACCTCGAATGAAATTAAAACGTATTTCCATGTTGCTGTCATAGAATTGACGACAAAAGAAAAACAACATTTGATGTGGGCAGGCGTCTGAAACTTGGCTGAATAAGCAAAGAGGGTCAGTTAAATGCAGAAGCTACATCCACGCCTACTGCCATCACATTAAATAATTAATTACTTTCATCAATTACTGCAGGATTATTTACTGGCACTTTAGATTGGCTGAAGGTAGAATGAGGATGAACGAATCTCATCTGAGCCGGTTAGCAGTGAGGCAGATATTTTTCTTTTGTCACGCGTTCGAATCATCTTGTTTTCTTCCTCATGTGATGGCGCAGTTTGTAATGAGTAGTTCGGTTCTTCCCTGTCCAGATTTAGTTTGCACTTTGAAACAATTTGCAATCCCGTTATTCTATTTTTCAGCAAAGTGAATTAAACTTGAATGTAATACCCACGGATTGAGCATGAACCATCTGTGAAGTAAACATTCTTCAACACCCATGAATTGACCATTGATCCAATAACCATTAACTGACCCTTAATCTACATATGTAAACTGATCATTGATCAAACATCCATTAACTGGCCATTAATCAGCACCTATAAATTGATCATTGATCCAACATCCATTGTCTTGTTTGTCCATCCAGAATGACAATGACCATTAATTTCATCCAGTGGAGTTGAAAGTATGAAGCCGTGAATTCTAAGTTGGCCGATAAGGCCTATATTGGCTCGAAATGTTCTTTGACAATGTGGACAAAGAATGCTTGACGTTCCAGGAGGAGGATTTTCTGCAGTGGTTTTTTCTATCCAGTCTTTTCTTCACAGTTCTTGCCGTCCTGGTTGCTTCACAAGTGACTGCATCCTTGCGTAATGATGTACGCCACGAATTTCGGTCTTTGTCAGCAGTCTCCAAGGTGTCAAGATGAATCCCAAAAGCTTTCAGTGAGATTTTCAGAATGTCTTTGAAGCTTTTGCTCTAGCCGCCATGGGAGCGTTTACAGCAACGCAGCTCGCCGTAAAAAAAAACATTCGTTTAGGGAGCCTGTGATCTGGCATGCGAGTTAGGTGACCAGCCCAATGAATCTGATTCTTCATTAGTAGAGTGTGGATACTGGGCATAGACGGTCTTTCTAGAACTTCAGTGTCTGGGATCTTGTCTTGTCATTTAAACATCCATTAACTGACAATTAATCAACGCCTATAAATTTATCATTGATCCAACACCCATTAACTGACCATTAATCATTGATCCAAAATCCATTTATTGATTGTTAACCAACACCCATGAATTTATCATTGATCCAATATCCATTAATTGACCATTGATCAACACCTATAAATTGATCATTGATCCAGTATCCATTAATTGACAGTTACCCAACACCCATGAGTTCATTATTGATCCAACACCCATAAATTGACCATTAACCAACAACTATACATTGATCGTTGATCCGGTATCCATTAAATGACTGTTAACCAACATCCATGAATAGATCATTGACTAAATATAGATTAATTGACTATTAATCAACACCCATAAATTGATAATTAATCCAGTATCCACTCATTGACTGCTAAAGATCACTGTCAGCAACCGATGCGTCAGGCATTACAGGATCAACTTCTCCCGTACCACACAAAAATATTGCAAGTCGTACGAGAGGTATGGATGATGCATTTTATTGTCACTGGCTCTTTAACAATAGATTACTGCACAAAAACGGTCGCTATTAAATCACACATAAAGACACAGAATTCCCTATCCAGTCATATCCTATCCCTACAGCTAACTCTATCTACTTGGCTAAGGAAACGCGCATCGACACTAATCGATGCGCTCACTATGAAAGTCAGTCCCCGTCTGACTATTCTACTCGCGTGGCTACACAGCCCGCGGAAGGACCTCGTGCGTCCTTCGGCTTTTTGCGTGCTGCAACACTCAGCACGCTTAGAGTAGCCGTTTACTCTTGAGTGGGATTCCACTTCTCCGTGGCTATCACGTAGGCGTGATTCTGCCGTGACCAGAGTGCTTACTCTCTGTGGTTGACATCTCCGTGTCTCATGAGAGAACTAGTTAATAGTTCCCCTCCCTATCACCTACCCTGCCCTCATGTAGGGGCACTGGGTTACCTCGAATCTACTTGAGGTAGACCACTCATTCAGGGTGGTCTTCTATCTTGAGGTAGACCACTCATTCAGGGTGGTCTTCTATACTTCAGTCTTTGACACACACCCTCCCCTCCTGTGTTGCGTTACAAACTTTGACTCATGGTTGTGACGCAAGAGGTTTCTAAAAAATTAGTGTCTCTAATTTTTGTCAAAGACTATTGATAACCTGGTTCTGGGTAACTAAATAGACTCCTACTGACTATTGTCACAATGTAGTCTCACTTTACTTGGCTACTGGTGATCGCCACAAACTTGTCTGGTTGGCGTGAGCCCTCTTCTCATCGCAATATTATATTAATTAGAGGTTTGTCTGAACCGGACCATTGTCTTATAAGACCTGCCCTCAAATAGCAAATTAACTCACTACCCATACAAAGTTGACTTTCTTAGGGTCAACACATGAATTGCTTCATGTCCCCCATATAATATTAAACAACCTTTACACAAGCTGTGTGCGACAGGCTTTACCTATCTCGCTTCCGCGTGTAAAGTTATCTTTCACTGTTAAGTTAGTGTTTCGTTGTCTATTGTGTCCCCTGACCCGGAGTTATCCCTCTTTGTTTTAACAAATGTATGTAATTTACCTGTTTGTTTTCCTGGTTGTTTGTGTGTTTTCATGTAACTATTAATATACTTTAATTTCTAACATATGTGTCTATCTATAATATGTATGTAAGTTAGTTTTCAAGTGCCATAATTCGGTTAAATGTGGCCACAAACAAGTGTATAACACTAATTCGTGGCTACGTTTCCGTCTTATGAGACTTAAAATACTTTATCTAAGATCTATACTAAACTACACTAAACTATACACACCACATTGAAGACAATACATTTTCACTATCGAAAGCAAACGCTTGACGCAGACAAAAAATAAAAAAGTCGCGTTGAGCGGCAGAAAAAATCCGCTGGTTGTCCCCATTCTCTCTTGTATATTTTCCCTTTTCTCTCACTTTCACACTTCTGTCACACATCTTTTATCCTCCCAACTGTTTAAAAACCTTGAAGTGACACTGTACAAGTTTAGCTCGTTTGAAAACGTTGAGCTTAATGACTGTGCCTAACTTACTGCACGAGTCATGTATTTACAAAATATGTACATGGATGAAATAGGGTTGATAGAATTGTACCCTGATATTACTAAACTCTATATTCTAATGACATACTAATACTAATTCTATATCTATATATTCTAACTTGTTGTAGAAAATCAATCTAATTTAAGGGAAGTAATCTAACTATCTACAAATGAAAATGATGTGAGATGAGTTATGTACTTTTCTGAAATGGGTGATGTGAAATGTAACAAAATTCTAAATAATGTTTTAATGAAAAAACAAATATATGATTGATATATTTATTCTAAATGTTGTAATTGATGAATGTTATTTGTATACTTTAATCCTATAAGGTGTAAACTACATTTAATATTAAATGATGATGTTGTTGAAGTGTTCATTAAGATGGAATGAAATAAAGTGAAATGAAATGAACTAAATGGTGTTATTCCTATCTACACTAAATAATACTAGGTCTTATCTAAACTTTCTATCCTGGTTTTTTAATTAGCTATTATTAAGTGTAAGTACTGTCCTAATCTAATTTTATCCTACGTAAGTGGGTAAATTAATGATTTATTTAAACTACAAAAAAAATCTATTTATATTCTCTAAATCTAATCTACTCTATCTTAAAGTAACTAATCTAACTATAATTTAACACTATATTAAAACTGTTATAATACATATCACAATATTAGGTATATATACATGGTATCTATTTACCTCAGGTTATTGGTTGCCATAATGTTCAGAAATTGTTTTCGTTGGCATAGTTTATATATACATAATTATCCTGGGTATACTAAATACACTACACAGTCATACTTGTGTCCTATGGGTCTTATTTCGCTCGTAGATTCCGCACGTGACGTAGACCAGTAAATTCGTGTCTGTTATTTATGCAATGTTCTGACACTGTTCTTCCATGATTAACACAGGTGATTCACCGGAACACAAATGGAGCATAGTAAGTAACGAGCTGTCTATGTACACACGGTGATACACTTGTTCCTGGAGCATAGTTCTTATTTTGCTGTCTACGGACACATGGTAGTTCAATGTTCTTAGCACACAGTCCTGAAAATCATGTCTATGTAATAAATAGGATATTTTACACAGGATCCTCTAAGAGTACTAATTAACCTTTCTTATACTAACTACTCATGTGGAATATCAGGTATTTCTACCTCAGATGGTCGACTCAGGGTATCTGCCAGAATGTTATCCCTACCCTTAATATGTTCTATACTAAAAGTATAATTCTGTAATATCAATGACCACCTGTAGATGCGGTCGTTGCGATGTACTCCACTTTGTATGACCGTGATCGGGGAGTTGTCAGTCTGGACCACAAAGTGAACACCCGCCAGAAATCGATGCAACTTCCTCACCGCATAGATGACGCTTAGGGCTTCCAACTCTGATATGGAATATCTGGACTCAGCAGGTGTGATCTTGCGGCTCACGTAGCAAATTGGATGGAAGATGCCATCATAAAACTGGCCTAGTACTGCAGCGATGGAAATCCTGCTGGCATCTGTCCTAAGATAATAAACGAGCCTAGGATTAGGCAAACGGAGGATTGGTACATTACTAAATAGGAGTTTCAATTTTGACAATGCAGAAATTAATAATGCATCTTTGACATCTAATTTGACTGATGCTTTTAACACATTTGAAAATACACTTGTAATTTCAGCTAAGTTCGGTATGAACTTACTATAGTAATTTACTAAACCCAAAAGACTCCTGACCTGCTTTTTCGTTGTAGGCATGGTCAGGTTCATAATTTTAGTAATAATTCTATTGTCAGTTTTTAGTTGTCCTTGTGAAATGACATGACCCAAAAAATCAATTTCTTGTAGGCCCAATTCGACTTTGCTCGGTTTGACAGTGAGACCGAAGAGTCGCAACCTATCGAAGACATGTCTGAGTTTCAGTAAGTGTGTTGTCCAGTCATCTGTATGGACACAAATATCATCTATATATGTCACTGTATTCGTCACTCCATGAAGTAAATCTCTAGTTAAGCGTACGAAAGTGGCAGGAGCGTTGCGAAGTCCGAAAGGAAGAAAACGCCACTCGTAGAGACCTAAAGGTGTTGAGAAAGCAGTAAGATGGATAGATTCAGTCTGCATAGGGACCTGCCAATATCCCTTAGTAAGGTCTAATTTAGAGAAGATTTTGGAAGTGGACATGTCCAGAATAAGATCTTCGCAGGAAGGAATTGGTTCTGCGTCGATCTTAGTGACATTATTGAGCTTTCTATAGTCCACACAAAGACGAATGGTGGAGTCTTTTTTCTTGACAAGGACGATTGGAAAGGAGTACTCAGATGTAGATTTCTGAATGATCCCACTAGCTTCTAAATTAAGAATTTCCTTATTTAGACTTTCTCTATAGCTGAGTGGGATAGAGTACGGCCTGCATTTGATAGGCTTAGAGTCCGAAAGAAGGATGGAGTGTTCGATTCTGTCCGTCCTACCTGGAATGTCGGAAAATATGTCCTTATATTCCGTTACTAACTCTATTATCTGTCGTCGTTGCTCGTCTGTTAGTCCCTGTTCTACTCGTATAGAATCTAATGTCGCAGTCTTGTCGACAATTGGAACAGGTAGTTCCATCCCGTCGTCGTCTACCTGATTCAGTACAGTTGTGGTGCTAAGTGCGTTTTCTGTAAACTCACTAGGTGTATGGATATCGTCGGATTTGCCAGTCTCGCTAACTAGTGTAGTTGCGTTGTGTATGTCCGTCGTCTCATCAATCGGTGTGGATGCATTGTGTTCGTCTGTCTCTAATTCTGTCTCTTGTCGTGAAAAGTAGGGTTTCAACATGTTGATATGAAATATCTCTAAGTGTCTGTTTATCGATATTTCATACTCGACATCTGAAAGTTTCTGTATCACCTTGAATGGCCCTTGCCAAGAAGTTCTCATTTTATTATGCTTGTCTGGTAGTAGCACCATTACGTCTTGATCTGTTTCAAGTATTATGGGTCTAGCACTTTTGTTAGGATGTTTGAGGATATCTGCACTGTTCACTGGAGTTAGTCCATTTTTCTCCTCCCAGGCGGATATTTCTTCATCTGTGCAGTGCCTTAGCTGGGGTAGACACCCAAGAATTAAATCAGTACAAGGGTTGTCTAATATTGCACATGTAAAGGTACCAGAAAGGAACGGGGTGTTTATACGGGCTCTTGCCAGAGGATAGGTTTCTATGTTACCAGAAAACGTACGGCACTTTACAGAGTCACCAGTATAATCCTTTGGATTAACAAGTTCCTTTTTAATACCAATAATAGAGCTCCCACTGTCAAGCAAACATCGGCATGGCTTATCATTGACCAATGCAGAGTGAAACAATAGATTGCCTCTGGAGGCTACAGCTGCGTTTGCATTCTCAAAGGAGGATGTTACAATATGTCCACATGTAAGTTTGCCGTCTGCATGAAATTGGTGACATTGCTCACAATTATCAAAGTTTAAAATATCGTTTACACAACACACATCTTCACATTGGTTGAATGGTAATACATTCTCGACTTCACACTCAGTCTCACTACCGCTATCAGAAGATGTATCAATTAACACTGCACTGTTGGCTTTCATTCGTTGGCGGCCCAGGCACTTATTTGAATAATGGCCGTAGCTGGAACAGAAGAAGCATTTGACTGCACGCCTGTATGCAGTTCTCTTGTTTTGTTGCTTCTTAATGACATTTTCAAGATGTGCCGGATAGTTAGGCGATTTATCACACATAGAATAAGTATCATGAAAAAGTTGGCAATACACACATTTGGGTAATTTATGGTCTTTTTTGTCGACTCTCTGAAATGGTTTTTTATTACTCCGATAGCTTTTAGGTTGGTCCTTAACAAAAGAAACTATTTCAGAGTCGCTATTAGATGTTTTAAAAATCTCCCTATTGGAGGAAAAATAAGCTGAGCCTTTTTTTTCAAATTGTTCTATGGTCTCAATGTCTGACTGCTGAAGAAATTTAGCGAAAGGAGATGGTATTGTGGATATGACTTTATCCATGGCTATTAAATTTTTAAGTTTTTCAAAATCTTTTCCTATGTTTGCAGCATTAAGCCATCTATTTAGTACGCTCTGGACATTTGAGACGTAATCAATGAAAGTCTCACTGGGTTTTGGTTTCAGGTTGGAAAACTGTACTTGATACCCAGGGGCATCAAGTAAGAAATGTTGCATTATCCTATCATGGATGTACTGATAGTTAGATCTAAGCTCAGTTGGTATTGATTCTATCACTTTAAGGGGCTCCCCACTAAGGTTCTTCATGTAAATCATAGCCCACATCTCGATTGGTACTTGGTGGTACTTAAACTGATATTCGACATTTTCTGTCCAGGCTGATATGGAGTCTTCTTTACAGAATGGTTTAATAATATTCTTATACTTATTAAATTTATTTTCTTCCTGCTGACTCTTTAGTTTAGTAGCGGAGATCTCTAAGTGTGAATCTACATCCATCCATTTCATCTTTAACTGTGTCTCTGATTCCACTTGTATTTGTTTTTCCTTAACTCTTGCCATTTCATCTATCTCTTTTTGCTTTAGTTCTTTCTCCTGATCTAGTTGCTTTTGCTTTAATTCTAGTTCTTTTTGTTTAATCTCCTTATAATGTTCTAACTGCTTCTGTTTTGTTATCTCAGCTAGTTCTGCAATCTCCTTCTGATGTTGTCTATCCCGTTCTTCCTTTCCTTCTGCTGTTGTCTATCCGTTCTTCCTTTTCCTTCTGATGTTGTCTTTCTCGTGCACGTTCATCTCTCTCAGCATCTTTTGCTTCCTTAAATTTTTGGTCAGCATATTGCTCTAGCTCCTTTCCTGTGTATTGTAATTCTTTGCCTGTTTTTATGAAATCAGCTAAAGTTGCCATGTTGTTGGGTTCTTAGCTAGCGTTGACAGGCACTTCAATATTTACTCACTTATTTATATTCGGAATATGAAGTAATTTACCACACTGTGCACCACTGATATATTTTTAGATTACACCTTGAAAAATGGATGACACAAAAAAAATATTCTAATAGATCACACCCTGAAAAAGAGATGCATTATTAATCATATTGCATTGAAAATAGTTTGGGTATACTCATCTTAACATTCCAGATCAATCAGGTACAATCGTTTGGCACCTCAGGTCAAATCGTTAGGCACTATGACATACACCTTGTGCTCTTCTTCCAAACAGCTGTTGTTCTGCCTGGTGTACAGGAGCAGTAACAATTAACAACTTGTAAATGATATATGACTTTAGACAATTTGGTACAATCACATCACATGCCCCCAGAACAGTACAATGTAGTCTAATTAATATTAAATGTCAATGTCCTGTCTTCGTTCTAACGTCGTATGCCTTGCTTTCCTATTCTAGTTTAATCTATGGAAGTGTTGTGCAGGCCAAGTCTTATTTGCATAGCAAAAGTAGTGCCATCGTGACGGTAACAAATTAGAATAGGTGTATAAATAATTAAATAAATGCTTTGAAATAAATATAAAGGTAATAATAATGTTTAAATAAATAAATATATTCAATAAATAACGTATTTGAACAAATAATGTTTGGTATAAGCCAATGATTCAGGCGAGCAGCCGCTTTGCGATTTGTCAACAATCCGTCGCCGATTGCAAATGGCGTAATACAGCTGTTTGTCAGCCGCAATACGTCAGAGGCGCAGCGCTATTTTTAGATTGGAAAATCAATAATGTTCTCGGCTCATTTTGTTTTGTGTATCGCTCCGCCATGAATCATATTTGACACATATTCATAAACAAATAAGTAATTACATAAATAAATGATAGAAAACAATAATATCAATACTTACAACTTCGAAGAACACATGATTATAAGCACAAAATATTTCATTAAGCACAAATAAATATTATTTGGTCACGATAGGCACAGCACAGCTCGCAACTCGACCTAGTCTGCACACGTCATTATCACACTAACACAAATTAAACCCCGTGATTAAATAACAATAATACTATTTCAGAGCCGTGGGTGAGTGTTTTAGCTTGAACAATTGTCCAAGCTACACTTCTGACACCACTTTAATCCTAGCCTGTCAGCAACCGATGCGTCAGGCATTACAGGATCAACTTCTCCCGTACCACACAAAAATATTGCAAGTCGTACGAGAGGTATGGATGATGCATTTTATTGTCACTGGCTCTTTAACAATAGATTACTGCACAAAAACGGTCGCTATTAAATCACACATAAAGACACAGAATTCCCTATCCAGTCATATCCTATCCCTACAGCTAACTCTATCTACTTGGCTAAGGAAACGCGCATCGACACTAATCGATGCGCTCACTATGAAAGTCAGTCCCCGTCTGACTATTCTACTCGCGTGGCTACACAGCCCGCGGAAGGACCTCGTGCGTCCTTCGGCTTTTTGCGTGCTGCAACACTCAGCACGCTTAGAGTAGCCGTTTACTCTTGAGTGGGATTCCACTTCTCCGTGGCTATCACGTAGGCGTGATTCTGCCGTGACCAGAGTGCTTACTCTCTGTGGTTGACATCTCCGTGTCTCATGAGAGAACTAGTTAATAGTTCCCCTCCCTATCACCTACCCTGCCCTCATGTAGGGGCACTGGGTTACCTCGAATCTACTTGAGGTAGACCACTCATTCAGGGTGGTCTTCTATCTTGAGGTAGACCACTCATTCAGGGTGGTCTTCTATACTTCAGTCTTTGACAATCACCCATTAATTCATTAATGATCCAACATCCATTAATTGACCATTAATAAATACCAATAAATTGACCATTAATCCATCCACCCATCATGTGCCATGCCGGAAAGCGTGGGCGGTCATGACTCGCCATTTCCTTCGATCACCAGAGTCGTGGATCAGCTCAGTGTTTCTGTCTCGACCATGCCATGTGGCCAAGCCATCCAGGCATTTACTTCTCGGTATTCCCCTTGGTCTGTTACCTTCGATCTTGCCATTGTCACGAAGTTCTCTAGTTCAATTCTTCTCATAACATGTCTAAAAATGTTGACAGTCTACGTCTAATTTCTCTAATCATTCTACGATTTTCATTTGCTTCCTGTAGTACTTGGTCATTGGGTTTTTTTATCTGTGCATGGTATTCTTTGCATTCTCCTCAGAAACTACATTTCTACAGCCATCAGATGTTTTTCAGCCTGACTGTTCATTGTCCAAGCTTCACATCCATACAGGCTCTATGTAGCACCTCAACAATCTTTTTCTCGTTTCAATTGACATATTCTTATTAGTCAGTATGTTTTTCATCTTGCTAACGGCTACTTTCGCCATGGCGATTCTTGTTCTAATCTCTTCAAGGCATCACCCATCAGATGTTATGACTGTTCCGAGAAAATTGTACAGATTCACTTGTTTAAGAATAATCCCATTTACTTGTATATTACATTGTGGTATTTCTTTTTTCCTAGTGACGATGATAATCTGTGTCTTTTTACAATTTAATTCTAACCCTAGTTGTTCACAGTGTGATCATTGATCCAGTATCCATTAATTGACTGTTAACTAACACCCATGAATTTATTACTGCTCAAATATCAATTAACTGACGCTAACCAACTTTATAAATTGATCATTGATAAAATATCGATTAACTGATCATTAATCAACACCCATACATTGATAATTGATCCAGTATCCATTCATTGACTGCTAACCAACACCCATTAATTCATTACTGATCCACCATCCATTAATTGACCATTAATCGACACCTATAAATTGATCCTTGATCCAGTATCCATTAATTGACTGTTAGCCAACACCCAATGAATTTATTACTGATAAAGTATCCATTAATTGACTGTTAACCAATACCCATGAATTGAACATTGATCCAATATCCATTAACTGACTGTTAACCAACATCTATAAATTAATCATTGATACAGTATCGATTATTATTGGTATTTGCCGTAATGACAAACGATAGTTTATTAAGGCCAATTCGTGCTGTAAATGTTTGTCCACAGTGGACGCATCTGGTCATTGCCACCATCATGCACCATCTTACGTCTCAGATGCTCAGTTTGTGACTTATCTGCAGGACATTTCCCCTTTGTCTTTATTCCATTTCTTATATTTGCCCTCCATGCAACACGTTCAGCGGCGACATGCTCCCAATGTGCATTATCAATGCCTGTATCAATCATGTCCTGTTTTCACACACTTTTGTATCGTAGTAGAAGCCGACCTAGAGATCTCTTACCCATCTGTAATTCACCAAAAAAAGATGTCCTTTTGTATTCTACCATCATCCATCCTCCTAACGTGTCCTATCGATCTAAGTCCACGACGACTGAGTATGGAGAAAGCCGTCACACAACCTGATCTTTCCAATACTTCAGTATTTGTGATTTTGTCTTGCCACTTAATACCAAGTATTCTTCGCAGACACTGCCTATGAAAGCTATTTAAACGTTTCTCTTGATGTGAGTAAGCTGTCCAGGCTTCACTGCCATAAAGAAGAGTACTGTGGACACAGGCTTGATAGACAAGGACTTTTGTTTTGGCAGTAAGCTTCCTGTTCTCCCAGATTCTTTTTCTTAACCTTTTCATTGTTGTTGCTGTCTTACGAATCCTGATGTTGATTTCCTGATCTAGGGATAATTTGCAATTTACATCTGATCCTAGGCATGTAAAATGGTTTACTATCTC
Source organism: Cepaea nemoralis (assembly GCA_014155875.1). Taxonomy (NCBI): domain Eukaryota; kingdom Metazoa; phylum Mollusca; class Gastropoda; order Stylommatophora; family Helicidae; genus Cepaea; species Cepaea nemoralis. The sequence continues at coordinate 134,710 of JACEFZ010018167.1, read as the reverse complement.
TAGTTCTGCGTCGTCAATAAAGATTGATGGTACCCTGTCATGAGGTTATCGACAGGTTGACAGATAGAGGTGACTGTGGTTGTGTCTAGAGTATGTCAGTGTGAATATTGTGTTGAACGAGTGATCAACAACGATGAATCAATATAGAACACCAGTCTGCGCACACAATATTTTAATTCGAAACAAACTCTGTGCTGCAACATTCTTCAGGAAAATTCAGCTGATCAACGAATCGTGTGATTGTGTAAGCGTTCAAACCATGACCGCCCACGCTTATCGGCATGGCATATGATAATAATGATTATTATTTTCTTAATCTCTGCCATGCATCTCTCACCTTTTTTTCCAAGTTTCCGTCCTGTTTCAACATCAGCATCTATGCCCGGTCAACATCAGCATCTTTCAGCTGTATGTTGATTCCTAGGCTAGATTACGCTCATTAACACGTCACGACTTTCTGAGCGACTGGCGTGACTCGAACCGCTTCCAATTCTTGTGCGCTCACGGCAACCATGAGAGTATTCGGGGTTGCGGAGAAAGCTGCTAACCTCCTCGACCAGGGAGACCGGCATCTATTACCTTATGATTCCGATATTTACATGTATTCACATTGTTAAGTAGTTTGCTTCTATTGTTATACCACATTGTTTCTATAAAATAAACATTATTCTTGCCGTCTTCATGTACAATGAAATTTGACTTTTTGGGGGAAAATTTTGAATATCTTGGGTCATTGATTACCAACAACGGTGACGCAATGAAAGAAATTAAACGACGACTATCAATTGCTCTTCAAAGACTAAATCAACTGAATAAATTATGGAATGGGACAGACAGAACTACAACATTTTGATTTTTAAGAGCATGCGTCTTTCCCATTGCAACATACGCCTGTTAGACCTGAACACTTACTAAACAAGCTGAACTGCACATAAATGCCTTTGAATATACAGTTATAGACGAGTTCTAAGAATATCTTGGGTAAATAAAAGAACAAATGCATCCATACTTCAAGAGCTGAATATTGAAGAAGGTTGGCTATTAAAGACGATAAAACAAAGAAAATTGAAATATTTTGGTCACTTTAAACGTCACGAAAGTTTGGAGAGAACAATAATGGAGGGGTATATGCCTGGGAAGAGAGGACGAGGAAGGCCACAGAGAAGATGGGTGCAGGATGTTGCGGATGATCTCCAGATGGATGTTTCGGACGCGGGACATCTTGCTTATGAACGAGAGGTTTTCCGGAAGGTTGTTATGGGAGCGAGGTTCTGCAAATTACATGCTACTGAATGAATGAATAAATTAGATGGCAGTATTTTTGGCTCATAATGCAAAAGATCTGCAACAATTGTTGTCATTGTAGTAACAGAGAATGCAAACACAGGACTCTCCCTGAATATCAAGAAAACGGTAACAATGGTGATATCAAAGAAAAAAAGGTGACACCAAAATATGAAATAGAAATAAAAGGGAAAGTTCTTAAACAAGTGGATAATTTTAAAAACCTACAGGCATTTATAACATCAAATGGAAGATGCACAACAGAGATTAAGAGCAGAATAGGGCAAGCAAACGCTGCATTTCAGAAAAGGAAAAAAGTATCTTATACAATAAGTCACTATCATTGAATGTAAGAAAGAGAGTGCTGAAGTGTTATTACCTGTTTTACTGTATGGCAGTGAGTCTTGGAATGTAAATAGCGAAATTAGGAAGAACTTGAAAGCAACAGATATTTGGTTCCTGAGACGAATGTTGCGAATTCCTTGGACTGTCAAAGTAACCAACAATGATTTCATGGAAGAGGCTAATGAAACTAGAACATTATATACAACAATAAGAAAGACAAACATCTTTTTTTGTGTCATTTGATGAGAAAAGAGTAATTGGAGAACATCGTGACGACTGGAAATATCGAAGGAAAGAGAGGCAAGGGCAGACCAAGAGAAATGATGCTGGGTGGATTGAGGAGGTGGCATGGAGGAATATCAGCAGCAGAGTTGATCCAGAACACCAAAGCCGGAGATATGTGGAGAGACATGAACGCTGGCATGGCACTTATTGATGATGATGATTACAGTATCCTTTGTTTATTGCAGACACCTGCGTATCCAGCTATCAACACTGTCCCATCTACATAACTCAGATTGTTTATATTACAACCTCCAACCGTATTCCTGATCTATCTTAATGAATCAAACAGATAAGAATAAATCCGATACATTCTAAGGGACCTTCCATCTGAAACTATTTCCCTTGATACATGTGTGCATTTATTGCTGCCCCTTTGAGTAACGCTATCTATGATTAAAGCGATTTTAATTAACAGACAGTCTTGTTGGCGCCTTTCTCTGCCCGTATACCTCTATTGCAGGGCCCTAAAATGTTCGGTAATAACGCCTGTCTTTGTAACCCACGCTTGTGATAAAACTAGCTAATTTTATCCGTGTGTGTATAGTGCAGTGTTAGAAGATGTAATTTTGCCACCGTTTGTGTATCCGACAACTGGGCAAAGCTGTATAATTTTACAGGCGTGTGTGAGTGTGTGTCACAGAGCATGAACATAGCGTTGTCATTTTAATGACCGGTCCGTGTATCTATTTACCACGTGTGTGCCCAAGCTGGGTAATTTTATCCGTCTGTCTTTGTATTTGTATCTCTTGCCAGTGTCCAGATTAGGTAATTTTCTCCGTCTGTCTGTATTTGTGTATACAGACGGACGGATACAATTACATAGTCTTGACAATGCATACACGTCAAGACTAGATAATTTTATCCCTCCGTCTGTATTTATGTATCATGCCAGTATCAAGACTGGGTAATTTTATTCGTCTGTATTTGTGATCATGCAGTGTCAAGACTAGGTAATTTTACCATTATGTATGTATTTATCATGCAGTGACAAGGCTGTAAATTTTATCCTTCTGTCTGTATTTGTGTATCATGCAGTGTCAGGACGTAATTGTATCCGTCTGTTTGTATTTGTGTATCATGCAGTGTCAAGACTAGGTAATTATATCCGTCTATGTTTGTATATCATGCAGTGTCAAGACGTAATTGTATCCGTCTGTCTGTATTTGTGTATCATACCAGGCCGACACACAACAAACCATCTGCGTCATCGATTGAACGGCACGTTTGGAACTGAAATAAGGGCCAACAAAGAAAAACATGACAAGCAACAAGTCAAACCGATACAAAGAACCACAACGAACCCCCAAAAACACAAACCGAAATAAGACGACACAAGGAAGGAAAAAAAAACAAAAAAGAGCACAGACGCCATAAGACGGACCCGCACAACCCACAAAAACCGAACAGCACAAACACAACATCAACAATCACAACCCATTTGCCACCACCACTAACAAAACAAACAACATCAAACACCAGACACACCCACAACATAAACATTCACAAAAAACACATACACCCAAATGCACTATGGACAGAAGAAAACCTCCATCTTTGTACTATTGACCTCCAAATACCAAACCCCACATTAAGGAAAACAATCCACATCAAAACAACAGACCACAAATACACTTGTCACTACCTCAAAACACAACACTCACACAAACCACACACAACATATACCCCGAAACAACAGCCACACACACAAAAGAACCACAAAAATTAAAATAATATCCACCACTCACCAACCACATCACAAAAATCAATACAAACTCACACAAAAATCGTAAAACCCCATCAACCAAAAGACCAAAACACTCAACCCCACAATACACACACCACAACCAACACTCAATAAACAACCCACACCCAACCCCCATCCACAAAAATACCGCAACAAAACCAACCGACAAAAACCAATGCATCCAAAATCAAAGAAATGTACACACACACCACACAAAAACCATCATCACATTCATTGCAAATCGCCAACACCCCCCCAAACAAGAAAAATAAACCCAGGAGCCAAAAAAACAAACTAATCAAAAACACACTAACAACCCCCAACCTCAAAACACAAACCAAAAAAGAAATCACCACTTGCACATACACAACAACCTTAACCACACAACCACACCTCATACCAAATAACCACAACATTGCACCATGCAAAACCCTTCAAACAAAGCACGAAACCAACAATTACACACTACAACACAAAAAAACACAACACCCCCCCAATAAAACAGACAACCAATAAATACACACCTTTTTCATCCAACAAAACACATCACAACAAAACAAAAAAAAACCATCATAACAAAACAAAACAATAAACACATCCCAAGAATCCCAAAACAGCAACATTGACAAGAACACAACACCAAACCATCATACCCAACATCCCCCAACACACAAAACACCACATACCAACTAAACACATTACACCAACAAATAAAAACAAGCAATAACATCAAACACATATTACCACCCATTATACACAAATTGAACTACCCACACAAAACAACCCCAACCCCCAAAAAAAAATTAAAAACCACAGAAACATCAAACACTAACAAACCAACAACACAGCACATACACATCACCTTGATAAAATAAAACAAATCCATTCAAAAACCACCCACACAGCCCAAGAAAAAAGCAAAATCACCCACAAACAACAAACACATGCTTGACAAAACCTTCAACAACATAATTGTCATCACCGCAGTACAAGTCACACCCTAATTATTCCAAAACAAACTTCCTTTTCACAAACAAATAACACCAAACCGACACCACAAAAACCAAAAACAAAAATACATCAAACACAAACCACACACCAAAAAAACCACACAATACAAGCACACAGTCAACACAACAATTCAAACAATTTCAAAAACACCCCCCACAATTCAACCAGAAACACAGCAAACACACACAATACACATATCCACATCACAAATAAATCAGCAAAACATTCAAAAATTCAAATTGAACAAACACACACATACGACAGATACAAATCACAGCCATACAAAACAACAAGCGCACAACAACACCAACCATTAACCACAACAACCAAAGCCCCAAAACACACCCCACATGCACAAAACACCCAAAAACCGCAATCATAGATCACAACAACATCATACATATTTACCCACACACAAACCCGCAACTCACTAAAATTAACACAACAAAAAAATTAACCAGAAACCTCCACCTACAAAAAAGACACAACACAAACCACAAAACACAAAAACATAATCATAAATAAACAAACAAAAATAAAAAAAAAACACAATATACACATTCAAACCCCAAAAGATCAACACATCAACACACATCAACACAAAACCAAACCAACAAACCCAACATACAATATTGGCACATACTAAATCAACAAACATAAAAGAGAATAACAAAGCATGCAAACAGTCAACCAAAATTTGTCAAAAACAACAAAACACGTTAAAAAAATAAACACACAACATAACAAACAACAAAAAACAACATCAAACAATCAACACAAAAAACACGACAACAAAAATTGGAAAGTTAAACAACACCAACAACCCAAACCACTTAACACCAAAACTTATAGAAAAACAACAAAACACATTAACACAAAGAACTAACAACACGCACACCCCTAATCAAAAGAACAATCCTCAAAAAGAGTAAAAACAACATAAAAGAAAACAAAAGCACCAAAATCCATTTAAAAAAATTAAAAAGAATTGAGACAACATACACAACAAAAAACAAAGAACTGTTGGTGGGGGGGAATAGGTGGGGGGCAACCAGGTGTCTCAGGGTGTGGCTGCCAACCCAAAAGTCAGGGAGGGGGCTGTTGATGAAAGGGTTGGTGGGGCATATAATCAACGGGGGGGGGGGGGATGGGGGGGGTGTGGGTCGCGTGATAGAGAGAGTGGGGGGGAGGGGGGGGGAGGTGGAGGGAGGGGGGAAAAAAACACACCAAAAACACAACACAAAAAATAACAAGAACAAATTCAAAGCCAAGCAACACATACAAAAAAGACCAAAACCAAAAAAACAAACATGGAAAACACAACCAAAAAAAAGAAGGGGGGAACACAAACAAACACGACAACTATTCAAACCAAAGAAAAAAACCACAAAATACCATCATCAAAAAACAACAACCAAAAACAGAAACACAATGAATCACCTTCCACACCAAAACAATAGCAACAAAAAAAAATCAACATCCATAACAACATAAACAATAACAACACATAACAAAAAAAATCAAATGAAATCACAAAAAACAATCAAAACACAAAAAAAAAAAATACACCAGCAATGACCAAGACAAAAACCCAGAACAACACAAAAAACAAAAGTCATTGGACAAAAAGCACAAAATCAGACAAAAAAAACACTAACATGATAAACGAAAATTGGATCAAAAAATAAAAAACAACCCAAATTTACATAACCAACAATCCAAAAAACAATAAACCAAAACACACAAGAATTAAAACAAACTTCAACAAAATGACAAACAAAAAATATCCACAATCATCAAAACAAAAACACATAACAAAAAAAAAATTACAAGCAAAAAACAACATAAAATACAGACAAACAAATTCCCCCCACAACACAAAAAACATAACCCAAAAAAAAAAAAAAAAAACAAATACTTCCGAGCAAGATAAACACAAAAAACCATAACAAACACACAAAAAAATCAACAAAAAAAATAAATACAAAAACACAAACAGAAAAACAACACATTACATTAACTCCACAACAAACAAAAACAATATACACACCCAGGGTGAGACAGAATAACAAACACAAAACACCATCACAAAATAAAAAATAAATAAAAAAAAACAAAAAAAAAAAAAGAACAATTCAAGAACATCCAAAAATAATCAAAAGAAAAAAAAAAAGAAACTAACAAAAAAAACAAAATAAAAAAAATACACAAAGGAAACAACAATTGCAACACACAAAACACAAGAAAACACAAAAAAAACAAAATATAAAAAGACAAAAATTAAATAACACAACAACCCAATTACAAAACAACAACAACATCATTTATATACACTCACAAAAGAAACAGATCACACAAAAAATAACAAAAAAATCAAACCAAACAAACAAATAACTCAACGAAAAACAACAAACACAAAAAACAAACATTAACAAAAATAACACAATAAGACATAAACAAAAAAACAACAAAAACACAACCAACCAAAGCAAAAAACAATAACAATAAAACACAACAACAAAAAACAAAACAATCCCCATAAAAACAACATAGATTATATAAAAAATAAAATCAAACACATAATAACCCAACAACAATATACAGATGAACAAATAAACAACACACAACAAAAAATACAAAACAACAAAAAAATTAAAAAACACAAATTCAAACATTGTCAAACAAACAATCATAAAAACAAACTCAAACACAAAAGAAATACAAAAACCAAATACAACAACATGAACACAAAACAATAAACAATTCAAACAAAAACAAACAAAATGAATACAACCAGAAAACATAAAACACACACCAAAATCCAAAATACCTAGGAAATAATAACAATAACACCAAAAACAAAAATTTAACAAAAATAATTCAACAAAAATAATATAACAAAAAACACACAACATCATAACCCTTCAAAAACATCATAAACAACAACAACCGACAAAAACAAAACAAACAAATAAACAGGAGCCACACAATAAAATGAATAAAAAAAAAACACAAAAACAACTACTATACAAACTCCCAAACACACAAAACGACATTAAAAAAACCGAAAAAACATACATCAATTAATCCATAATTATATCATCACAACATAAATCACAAAACCACAAACAATACAACATTTTCAAAACAATACAAAAATAACAAACAACACAAATACAAACATAACAAAAAATTAACAGTTTAACAAATAACAAATCCACAAAAAAACATCAAAATAATTACCAAAAAAAAAAAAACAGCACAAAAATACATCACAAACACAAAAAAGTTATCAACCAACAAAAACAAAAAAACGAAAATACCACTAGACACACAATAAAAACAATCACAACACCAAAAAAATAAACAAAAAAACACATCCCACACCAAATAACAGCATCAATAAAAAAACAACAAAAATACCAACCATTACAAAAAATAACATCCCACAAAAGAGATCAGACATCGAATAACACCAAAAAAACAAAAAATAAACACAAGAACCGCACAGACAACAATTTAAAGATACCAACAACTTAAAAATTAACACAACAAAAAAAACGACAAAAACCACGATAAAACAAAAACAACACAAAAACAAGAAAAAAAAAACAAAACAAACATAAGTAATCAATCACAATAACAATAAAACATTAAACAAAAAAACAAATCTAACATTCAACAAAAGATTAAAAACAAAAAAAAAATACATCAAAACAATAAAAATAAATAAACTATCAAAAAATAAAAAGCACACATTACAAAAATCAAAAAACATCTGACAAAAAAATGCCATCAAAAAAAACAAACACATAAAAAATAACAACAAAAACACAGGGAACACCAATCACATAAACAAAAAACAAACAAACACACAATAACAAAGAAAGCACAAACAATAAAAAAAAAAAATCACACAAAAACACAACAAAACATTAAAATGTAAATATAATTTGTAAGAACAAATAATATAAACAAAACACTAAAATAAATATACAAAAAAACAAGCAAATAGCTACAAACAAAAAAAAATGACAACAAGATACAGATACAAAAGCATCAACAACAAAAAAATCCAACGATACCAAAACACACAAAAAAATACAAAATCAAACCAATAAAAAAAAAAAAACCAAAATAACAAAAAACATTCACAATAAACAAAAAAACAAACAGCACAAAACACACAAAATTAACCCAATGCAAACAAACACCAATCATCAATTAATAAAAAGCAACAGATAAACATTGAAAAAAAAACACAAGATGAACGAAAAAATACAAAAAAGAATTAAACACAAGCAAAACAACACACAAAAACCACATAAAAATCAAAAAAAACAAAATTAACAAAGCACAAACACAGACATAACATCAAATTTAGCATAAAAAATAACAACAGACAACCAAAAAAGTAGAAATTCACCACAATAACTTACACAATAAACAAATAAAACCAAACAAAAAAACATTGGCACACAAGAACAAAAAATAACAATCAACCAAACCACAACAAAAAAAACAAAAAACAAGAAAATAACCATCCAAAAACAAAAAAAAGAAAAAAAAAAAACACAAAAAATACAGAACCACAATACACAAGAATAATGCAACCACTAAGGGAAACAAATAAAAGAAAACATACCAAAACCAAAACAATCCTAAAACAACCAAACAAATAAAACAAAAAACAATAATCCAAACACACATCAAAAACAAATACACAACACAAATCCATAACCAACCAACAAACAATCAAGACCACCAAGGACAAAGCATAAAGTAGCAACAACATAAACATAAACAACACAAACAAACCATCAATATGCAAATTAAAAAAGAAAAAATAAAATCATAAACACAAAAATAACATAACACAAATCAAAATTAAGCACAAAAAAACCAAACAGAATCCAAACATAACAAATAAAAACAATTTGACATAAAACCCATATCACTAAACAACACACCAACACAAAAAGCCACAAAAAAACAAACAACAAACACAAACAAAAAAGAATCCAATAACAAACAAAAAATTTGAAGAACATCACAAATAAAACTACAAATTAATCCAAAACATTTCAAAAAAAAAAAAAAGAACCACAAACAACAATTAACACACAAACAAAACAACAAAAAAATTCACAACAAACCAACAAACAAGAAACAAAAAGTACAACAGCAAATAACAACAACGATAACAGCAAAAACACAACAAAAAAAAAGAAAACAAAGAGAAATAAATTAAACCAAAAAATATAATAATATAACATAGTAACATAACAATAATAAAACCGCCAACAAAAAAATATAATTCACACCAAAACAAACACAACAAACCCAAAAAACATCAGCCAAATCACAAAACCAAAAAACCATAGTTATACGATATTCAAAATAAGAACATCAACAAAAAAAAAACCTCAAACAAACAAAAGCACAACGAAACACAAAAATCAAATAACAACAAAAACAAAACAACACCCAACAGAAAAACCAAAACAATAAAATAATTTCATTAAAAAAAAAAATAAACAAATAATTGTCCACTATCATAAATCACAATTAATAACCAAAAAACAATACAAAAACAACCAGAAACAATAATAAAAACAGTAAAAAAAATTATCACAAATCAGAAAATAACATACAAAACAAAAAAAAAAAATTGGCCACCAACACCAAAATCAAATCCAAAAAAAGCAAATAAAAAACCAACAAAACAACCAACTCAGATTCACTAACATACAAATCAAAAAAAAAAAAAACCAAAGAACAACACAACAACAAGAAGTAAAAAACATAACCCCACAAATTACAACATCATAAGAAAACAGTTGCAAAAACAAACATACAACAGACAACACACCAAACATAAACACGCACCCAAATCAAACAAACACATAATTAACAACAGAAACCTAACCAAATGATACAAAACACACATACCAGAACAACAAATACAAAACAAAAAGCAAAACAACAACAAACATAACACAAAAATCAGAACATTGGGAAAGACAAAAAAACAAACCAAACACAATAAACGAACAAAATCACAACAACCAAATACACAATAACACATAACCAATGAAAACATAATTAAACACAAACAGAATTCCAAAAAATGACAAAGCAATGTAAAAAAACCAACAAAACACACACCACACAGCACAAAACAAAAAGTAAACCATTCCAAAAAACAAAGTAACAAAAGGAAAATAAACTAGATTCAAACAAACACAATCAAATACAATACCAGAACCCAACAAAACATAACATAAAAACAACAATTATCAAAACACACCATCCATACAAACCAGAAACATATAAAAAAAACGATTAAAACGAACAAACAAAACAAACACACCATAAACAATCAAAACATAACCATCAAATCATCAAAAACAAACAACATAAACATTTACCACACAGAGCCAAACGCAATGACAAAAAACCACACAAACATAAAACGACAATCGAACCCCCATATACCACAATCCACACAACAAACAAACAGATACAAAAAACATAAAACCTATACTAACCAAATCAAAAACAAGCAAAAACATAAAAACTAAACAACAAAAGCAAAAATCATACACAACAACCATGACACACAACACACAAAAACAGAAGAAGAAAAATCAAACATTAAAAAATAATCAAACGACAACCTAACAAAAACGACAAAAAAAACACATTAACAAACAGCAAAAAACACCACCCCAACAAAAAAAAAAAACTCATGACCTAAATTAAAAACCCAAACAGCAATACAAAATCAAAATCAAACACACAAAACAAAACATCAATCAAGAACAAAAAAAAATAACCATAACAACAACTTACACACAAAAACAACGAAAAACCTCAAACAACCACACAACAAACACAACACAACAAAAACAAACAAAAACAACAAATAACACAATATAAAATCTGGAACGGAGACAAAATACATATACACACAAACAACCACAATCGAATCACAACAACAATATTATAAAATAAACACAAGATAGACACCAAAGAGTCAATAACAAAACAATTCAAGATCATAAGCTAATAAACAAATGAAAATCAAACCAACCCCAACACACACACATGAAAAAACTAATACCAATTCAAACACACAAACATGATCCCATAATCCCACAAGCATATTAAAATAAAACAAATAACCAAAAACTCAACCAACAACATTACAGAAGACAACAGACAACAAATCACTAAATATACAATTAAAGCATAAAATCATGCCACACAATTTCCTAACAACAACAAACAACAATAACAACAAAAAAAAAAAAAAATCAACATACAACAACATACAACAACATACACAAACCAAAACACCTAACAAATATATTATATTATCTCAAAATAACAACAAAACACAACACAAGCAAAGACAAACACAATATGAAAGAAAACTAACACTACCAAAAAATAACACAACAGAATTAAAAAAAAAACCAACAATAACAACACAAAAAGCACAAGAACAGACTACAAAACCACAACATCTCAAAACGAACAAACAAAATTGACAAACAAAACATACAACAAAAAACCAAAAAAACAATCTACAAAATTGCAAAAAAACCCCACTACCAACACAATCATAAATACAAACATCAATTAAAGAAAAAACCAATCAGTAAAATTAAAAACAACCAAACACAAAACCAACCAAAACAAAACACAAGAAAAATAAACAAACAGAAAAAAAAAAAATAAATACAAATTGAACAAACACCCCAAAAACAAATCACAAAACACAACTAAACATAAACACACACAAAATACCAAATCAAACAATTCAAACATGTTCAAAAAAAGAAACAAAAATTAAAATCAATTATAACCAAACAAATTACACACAACCAAAATCACAAAACCAACAAAAATCAAAGAACAAAAAAAAACCAAAAAATAAAACACACACATTACAAACACCAAAAAAAAACAAAAACACAAAATAAAAACACATCAAACAAAGACACAAAAGAACAACAATGCAAACAAAATCAATGAAAAGAACACCCACTTCAACAAAATACAATTCCAAACCCCAAAAACAACAAACTATAAACAACTAACAAAACAACAGCCAAACACAAACAACAGACTAAAACACAAACAAAACAAAACACAACACACATCCAAGACAACCAAACACAAAAGCAACACACAAACCACAACAAAATAAAAATATATACAAACAACAATAAAAAGACCACACCCATTCACAATATCATATAAACACCATAAACAAAAACAACCATTCAAACAATAAACCAAAAAATAAAACAAAAAAACTCATAAACCTCAAAACAAAAACACATCACAAACACAAGAACTATACAAAAATGGAACATTCACCCTTCTCAAGTTTATAATTAAATATAAGGTCGCACAAAAACACAAGAATATCTTATACCATCACTACAAACACTTACACAATTTTCATAAAACGTAAATTGTCTTTTTTGGTTGTAAAAATATTTCAATTACATAACATACAGATACATATTTGGGACCAAATAACATTAATTCAAACATTTCATTTTTCCATTTATCCAATATCATTTACATACAACAAATTAATATATCCATCAATCACTAATAGCAACATTGACAAAAATAGATCATCATATCCAATCAATTAACACAACAAACTGTCAACAACAACACACACAAAAGGGATATAAACCAAGTCAACATTATAAAAAACATTTACACAACATATTCATCACACAAATTAAATTTCATGGAATTTTGTACAGCACAACACAACAACATTTTCAATCAGTTGCATTATTTTCCATTTACAATTGCAAATTTGTTAATCAATCATTTAACACATAGACATTAATTCACATACAAGAAAGACATAATTTTCAATTTGACTTCAAAACAATTTAACCAAATCCTTGGCAACAAACTGACACATCAACAACAAATGATTTTACATAAACAAAAATATTTTAAATCATTGCATGCAACCAAAAAAAATCAAACATACATTATCATCAATTCACAACAATGACATTCATGCACAAATCCATAATTAACATTGAATATTTTTATATTAACTAACAACAGTATTATTTGGACAACATCAATTGTAGGCCACAATTAGAAATCATATACACAACATTCTCAAGCATAAAACAATACAACAATCATAATTAATTACATAACAGATCGAACAAAGTCACCAATCAAAACAATTTTTATTCAATACCCCCCCCATTAACATTTTACAACCATCTTTTGTTCAGCAAACATTTTCAACATATATCAAGTACCGACATTAATTCACAATACAAAAATAAACATCATAACAATCATTCAGTTCACATTGAACATCAATTCTTGACATTTTGCAAAATTATATAAATATAATCAACATTCAAACATCAATATAATAACAATTACAGTACAAATAAATACACACATAAAATTACATTGCAACAAAACAAACAACATAACAAAAAATGCATCATAAAAACATCAATATATAATACATTCCATTTTCACATATTGATAGACACACATTGAACATTTGATTTGCACAAGACATCACACATTTGAATTTAATTTGATTGGTAAGAACACATAAGTCATATATTTTTACATTTGGTATCAACCAACCACATTCAGTTCAGGATGAACATAAACAAATCAAGAAAACATAACACATCAAATTCAAAATTTGTACACTTGGAACATTGTCAATTCATGTACAGACATTTGACAACAACAGGTCAATCAATACATACACAATCCACATCATTCAGCATTCTGATTTCAATCAAATTAATTAACAATACTATTTAATAATTCAAACAGCAGCCAACACAATAAAAGTCAATCTTATAAGTAATATTTCATTGGTATCATCCACCACAATATACAATTACCGATCAAATTAAAAAGAACACCAAACAGCAATACTTTACATGAAAAAAAAAAAGCTGCACATAATCAAACACCACATTCAACCAATGATTCATCAACAACATTTAAATCAAACCACAAATAAGATTTCAACGATCTGCATGACCAAAATTCAAAATCAAAACTTAAATATAAATTAAACATTTAGGATTTAATTCACATAAAATATAACTATCATACATCATCAATACATTAACAGAATTGAATATCACACAATACATTTTAACATCAACGACAAATTCAATCCAACAAATCATGATTTGTACATATTCACATTCGAAAAGTTGGTCAACACAAGATTTACAAAAATCATCATACATTAGCATACTATCAGATGCAATCATACAATGCATTAATTTGGCAAACAATTTTCGCATATTATTCCATACATTTATCAAATATTTGTTTCATTCATCAATTGACAGAATGAAAACACATTCAGTATACATAAAATATATTAATCAATTTGCAAATTGTTGACATTGTAAAAAAAAAAAAAAAAAATTATATCAAAGAAAATAACATCACATTACATACAACAGTCAACAATTTTCTACAAATTGAAAAAATTATCATCAGCAAGAAGTTGGCACAAAATTTGTCTTTCATTTGATGCAACACAGAATAGTCCGATCCATAACTCAAAAATTATAACGCACCCAACACAATCAAATCAATCAACAACAAATTATTATAAATCACACAACCAAAATCTTATCATATAATCAATAATTGGATACATTACACCAGCAAACCATTCCAACACATACATTTACATATAAAGTTATTACATCATCAAACATTTTTACACAAAACATTAGTAATAACATCAAAGAACATTATACAACAAATTAATTCAAAGAACCACCCAACAATTGGTCCAGGAATTCATTTTATCACAAACTAAAGTCAATAACATGAATTTTATTGACAGCATCATCAAATTACATACATTATACAAAAAACATGAAGAATAAACACAAAAATACAACATACAATATACAAATACATTAACAAACAAACATAATGACATGGCCATATCATTAATCAAGCATAAACACAACATTAATTTAGAAATTATCAACACATACAAACATATAATAAAGAATCAATTCAAGGCATAAACAGCATTCAGTTACAAATAATTATCAAATATATCATAAATTACAAAACAACACATATCAATTATTAAAGCAATTTAACAAAACATATGCGAAACATTTATTTTATATCAATCAGCAATACAACAGACATACACATAGGAACATTTTGAACCAACAATAACAAATCATACAGTTGACAAAAGTTGATTGTTTCATAGTCAAACTCAAACATCAAATGAATATATTTTCATTTCAAACATCATACACACATTAAAATGGGATTAAATACATCACGAAAAGAACAGCATTTATTATTTTAAACATCATTTGTTAATAACAACTTGATTGGAAACAACATTGCATTTAATACAACACCCAATCAGTACAAATTATTACAACAAAGACTCACATCATACATTGTAATTTGAAATCACAAACAAACATACAAAATATAAAAATTGGATACATTTTTCAACATTACATTTTTTATTGTTTATTTAATTTGGTCATATCTAATCCACAACATATTTCAACTTAATAGACAGCACCAAACACCTCAGAACCATCACCAATCCCTCTATCCATAACATAATTGTACAAAACCGACATTCCATTATAAAAATAACAATTTACATTGACCAGATCAACAGCACATTGAGCACACATAAAATCACCTTGATAAAAGACATCATTTTCCATATCATGATTGATTTTAAATCCATCACAAATGCAAATATTACTTTTGTGATTGGAAATTTTAATAGACAAATTAACAACAAATAGCAAAGACTAACAATAACATACATCATTAATCAAAAATTAAAATCAAGTTTGAAACACCTTGTATATAGCAAATTGCGGGTATAAAAGCAGAACAATAAATTAACAGAACATTTTCAAACATCAACTAACATTAATTTATCAATTTATTTGCATGATTATAGAGTCTTGCAGAATTCAATATTATTATTTATTATAATCACATGTCATAACAATCACAATAAAATACAAAACAAACACAATCAATAATCAGAGATTGTTTTTTTCATTGAAGAAACAAAAACCTCATTACCATACACATCACATTACAGATAACAAATACACATCAAGCAATCAACACATAAATTATAATATTGGGGCAATCATCAATACATTCAAAAAATCAAACCAATTAAACATACAAAAAAACAGCATTTTTTATAATACATTTGTGTTCATCACAATTTGAAAGTAACAAATATACATCACATATCTTATCAATACAACAACCACAACAAATACATTAACATTGAATTTCAAAACTTGTCAAGTCATTAAACAATAAAAGTAATTCATTCAGACAACATTACAATGCAATATAATCAATTTATTTGTTTTTGAATACAAAATCAGAAAATAACCATCTCACATGAAAAATACAACATAAAATAACAGCATCATTGATTATTACAAACAAATTTTGCATTTCACATTTAATGACAAACATTCACATAATATCATTTCAAGTCATTAAACATTACAAAAAAAACACAATAATTATTTAATTAACAGATACATTGTGTTATGCAATTATACATACAAACATACAAGTACAGGAGCATATTACAACAAAAAAGAATTAACATTCCATAAAAAGAACATTTTTCATTTTCATTAAGATAACAAATACAATTTTTTAATTGCCCAAAGATATAACATTTTATTACATTTCAGCAACACATTACATTTCAAACAAGTACAATGCCAACATTAATACAAATTCAAACATTTGAACATGCAAATACACAACCAGTCAGACATTAAAATCAACATATCAAACACAATATATTTTCAAAAATACATCACAATTAATTTATAAATTTCATAAATACCATAACAGTTTCTTCAAACACAGATTATAATTAGCTTCACAAAACAAAATTGCATTAACATTTTTTCATATCAAAGATTTTAACAAAACCAATTAATTTACAAATATACACTACAAACAGCAATTAAAACAATTGGAGTAACATACACAAGCATCAATTTTTTAATTTTCAACAACAACATTACATTGACATATTGACAAACACATAATAGCATACAATAAGTAGATCACATCACAGACTCAAATTTAATATCAAAAATTTTTGAAGGACAACAATACAATAATTTATTCAACCAATACTACACAATTTGTGACATGCATTTTGTGGGCATTAGCATAACCAACACACATACCACTCATACCACAATATATATAAATTAACCAAATGCAACCTTTTAGTCATACGAACATTTCACAACATATACAAACTGATAACAATCATACATATCATCACAACCATCATTACAATTGCCATTCACAAATTAATATATTTGGGGAACATCATTGAAATTGACCACAAACAAACATGCAACATTTAATAAAAAAATAAATTTAAATAATTGCATCAGATGCAATTATTTGTATTCGAAAAGCATTTTTTTAAATAATGAACACATGGATACATGGATTAACACATAACCTCATCAGTATATTTCACGCTTGACAACATTTGATCAACATACAATACATTTCAATTCACAACACATTCATATAATTATTTCATAAAAAAAATCCATTAATATAGCACCAGATTACACCACACATAACAAATTGTAAAACAACATTTTTTACACATTAATAAACAATTGGCAAATATTTGCATACAAGCAACACATAATTACACACAACCGGCCTAAGTTATTATTTAAACAATTTATTATGATTTCAATTATTTAATTTTACAATACACCATTGCATATAACACAAATCGCATTGATTGTACATAATTGGATTCTAACATTGATGGCATAAATCACAATTTGGTATACACATATAGAAATATTCATACATTCATTTTTTTTAGCCTTAATACATACATCACACATTTTTATAAAATAATTTATTAAATCCATTTGACATTGAACAATTAACAAAGCCCATTTTATTCAAATAAAATTACACAGGATCATTTCAAATAACATTCATGACAACATCAGCAAACAAACCCATTTACAATATAAATATCATAATACCACTATAATTTAAACACAATCACAGACAACATTCAAGACATAACCACAAAGATAAAATTGTTTTCATCATATTCAACACATCAATATAAACAACACATTAGGTTGTATACACAAGAACAACAATTATACACACACATAAAATTGTCATGAACAACAAAAAAACAAAAACAGCAACAATCACTAAGATTACAAGCATCAAACCCCCCCCAAAAATTTAAAAAAATAAATTCTTATCATCTTTAGAACAGAAATAACATCAAAAAAAAAAAAACTAATAAAAATATTGTTCAATTAGAACCAATTTAACACATTGGGTTGAATACCCAAAGATTCTACACATTTTAAAGCACATGGGACATACAGACACACATTTATATAAATACACATAAACAGAAAAAAAAACATTTTTAAATTCAATAGTTAGTTACAGACATCTATTGCAACAGATATCAATCAACATTCTATAAATCAATTAAACAAACAAAAACATTTCAATTCATGATAACATACATTAATCATTTAAAATTCAGGCATATTGGCACAATACATGTTTAAATCAACAATACAGTACAACATATCTAACACAAAAATTGCCAACAAACAATTTATCAACACCAAAATACAGTGAAACATTACAAAAATATATACATTTTGTGAGTTGCATAATTTGCATAATATAAAATAGTCAGAAGACACTATTAAACATTATTGAGCACAATCAGTAAAATTTGCAAAACATAAAAACAATAGCATCATATATACACAAAAATTCTTCATTGGCATAAAACAAATCAATAACATTTTCATTTTCACAACAAATTACACCAAATCACATTAAATGTAATGCATTCATTACATATTGAGTTTAACATAACACGAACATATGTCTCAATTGTGGCAATAGCATTGTCCAACAACATTATTGGGCATTGGGACACGTTAGAACATAAACGAACATTACACATCACAAACATTCACATATTACACACATATCATCATACCATTATGTCACATTTCATATATCATTGTTGCATATGATTGAATTTGCAAACATTTATTATGTTCAGTTGCAAATAACTTACAATTACAATACATATAATATTTTATAGAGACATTGAATATCAATTTCAATACACATTCGAATCATCAATTACAATTTTTTTCATAGTTGCAAATTTGGTAACAAATATTCAAATTAAATACATCAAATTATTTAAATTTGACAAAAATAAAAACATACACAGAATCAACATCAAATTATAATTAATTCATTGTGTTTGAAGCAATCACACAATAAACATGTTTTTATACAAAAACACCCAATTGGGGGGGGTTTCAGTCAAAAAACATTCAGGAAAAACCCAATTTATTACATTGTACAACCCAGCCACATTAATACAACAGGTTTCATCAACATCATATTACATAATCACACATTTGCTAATGCACAACATACACCACAAACGAACACAACACGTTAACAAATTTCAGTTATTTACGACTTTACAATTTCAGACAAATTAAAAAAAAATTTCAGCATTTCACCACATGCAATAAATTGGGTAAAAATACAACAAGAACAATTTTAAATTCATTCAAATTTAACAATACACGGCATCAAAATAAAAATAGTTGCGATATTGAAAAGTAAAAATATCAATTACATTCAAAGCAATACACACACATAAAAATCAAACGACACCATGAAATACAAACAGTTTCGCAAATTTCCATAATTTCAAAAATATCCTACATTATGGAATTAATTACCTTGAACACATTTCAATTTTTTTCTACAGAGATCGAAAATTGTCATCATATATCATATATCATATTAGTCATTTCATTTGAATTACAAGCGCAATTCATCAGCAGCATCATTACACATCAGGTCTAAAACAAATCATCCACTATTTCATTCAATTTAATCAATCATTACCAATTACAAAAACATATTTAATTGGATTGCATTGTCACAATATTGCAATACAATAATTCACATTTAAGAACCATATATTCATATTATACAATTTGTTCCTCATTAAGGATACACAAAAAATTTTGAATTACAATACATTATCTATGACAACATCATATGATACAATAACAACATCAAATCACATTAACTCATTAAAAAATACAATAATATTGTTCAAAATTACCAGAAACAACACAATAGAATAATATTTTTGTCAACCTAGCAACACATTAAACATTTGCACACAATCTGTTTCACATACACAAATTGGATCAACAAACCAATACAACTACACAACAAGATTGGGATCATACATCATCCAACAATACATAGATCATGTAAATCAAATTCACATAAACAAAATCGATGCATAACACATAAACAGTTTACATTCAAATTCACAAAAATTGTTCACGTCTCATATTCTCACACACTTACATTGTCACGTCTCATATTCTAACACACTTACATTGTCACGTCTCATATTCTAACACACTTACATTGTCACGTCTCATATTCTCACACACTAACATTGTCACGTCTCATATTCTCACACACTAACATTGTCACGTCTCATATTCTCACACACTAACATTGTCACGTCTCATATTCTCACACACTAACATTGTCACTTATCATATTCTCACACACTAACATTGTCACTTATCATATTCTCACACACTAACATTGTCACATCTCATATTCTCACACTCTAACATTGTCACTTATCATATTCTCACACACTAACATTGTCACGTCTCATATTCTAACACACTAACATTGTCACGTTTCATATTCTCACACACTAACATTCTCATGTTCTCACACACTAACATTGTCACTTATCATATTCTCACACACTAACATTGTCACGTCTCATATTCTCACACACTAACATTCTCATGTTCTCACACACTAACATTGTCACTTATCATATTCTAACACACTAACATTGTCACGTCTCATATTCTTACACACTAACATTGTCACGTCTCATATTCTAACACACTAACATTGTCACGTCTCATATTCTCACACACTAACATTGTCACGTCTCATATTCTCACACTCTAACATTGTCACGTCTCATATTCTCACACTCTAACATTGTCATGTCTCATATTCTAACACACTTACATTGTCACGTCTCATATTCTCACACACTAACATTGTCACGTCTCATATTCTCACACACTAACATTGTCATGTTCTCACACACTAACATTGTCACGTCTCATATTCTCACACTCTAACATTGTCACGTCTCATATTCTAACACACTAACATTGTCACGTCTCATATTCTCACACACTAACATTGTCATGTCTCATATTCTCACACTCTAACATTGTCACGTCTCATATTCTCACACTCTAACATTGTCACGTCTCATATTCTAACACACTTACATTTCACGTCTCATATTCTAACACACTAACATTGTAACTTATCATATTCTAACACACCTAACATTGTCACGTCTCATATTCTCACACTCTAACATTGTCACGTCTCATATTCTAACAACATTTACATTGTCACATCTCATATTCTCTCACGACACTAATAGTTGTCCACAGTCCTCTATTCTCAACAAACTAATATTGTCACGTCCTCACATTCTCATACGCTCACATTATATTCCTAACCCCCCCCCCCCCCCCCCCCCCCCCCCGACTAAATTTTTCTAAATACGATTTACAAGAATATTAAACAATATAACTGACTGCATTGTTATTTATCACACCAGGTGTGTATGGGAAGGCTGGCCTCGTGATTACTTGCGCTGTATCCGCCATATTTGTCACCTGTGTGGAGATCGCGACGTTAAATCTTAGAAAAATTCGAGATCACAAAAGGAAGCTGTAAATGTATTTGTTACTTGTTCTAGAGTAAAACACTCAATAGCTTGTTCTACCTCGAAGACGCTTTTATACTCTGAAAGATCACATTTTGTATTTTTTATTTTAAGATTTCAGCTATTTATGTGAGTTTTAGTAGTTGTTTGTTTGTATATAGAACAGTGAGTTCAGTGAGTTTCATGTCATTTACAGGACCGCAGCAGTCTACCCCAGCATTTATTGGCTGGTGTGGATTTTCTGGATATTTTACGTCACTAGTTTTGGCCATTCCTTTTGAACAGCCAATTCCCCCCCCCATCTTACCATTAAGAAATGCAGCACAAAATAATCTGCTTCCATAGCTGGTCTTCGAACCCAAATGGCTGGATTACAAAATTGTCTAAGGGTTTACCATTTATTGTGTTTGTAAACTTATTTTGGTTATATATTGTTAAGACTAATGGTGATTTGATGTAATATACTTATTATCAATATCACAGGGGCAGCGGCAAGCGGTTATAGCTACTATGGCCCACATTTGGTTTAAGCAATCATATCTAAAATAGTGCCCCGTGCCTTAAGAGTTAAATTTGCTGACTATGTCAAATGTAATTGTACTTCAATGTTCTGTCTCTGGTTTTTTGTCCTATGTCCCGTATTTTGTCAAAGTCCGGATTCTGGTGATTGCTGTGTCACATACACCTCAGTGACATGACTCTTGGCTTTGTCTATGTCAATCTTCATGTCAATGTCTGGACGTCCGATTTGTGGTCTATGTCATATACACGTCAAGTGCGGATTCTGACTTTTGTTTATGTCCACATTGATGTCAATGTCTGGAACTCCGGCTTTGGTCCTATGTCACATACATGTCAATGCTCGAACTATGGCTTTGTCTATGTCACATATATGTCAATGCCCGGACTCTTGACTTTGTCTATGTCATATAGCACATCAATATCAGGACTTCCGACTTTGACCATTCCACACACTTTTTACGTTCTCAAAACTTCATATCTTAACAGTCTTCTATTGTCTTAGTACATAATAATACATGAAATTAAAACAGTTATCAACTTGTTACATTTATTCTTCATTATTGTATGCTAGCAGAAACATGGACAATGTTGTTGCTGTTGTTGTTGTTGTTTTTTGCATCGTTTGGAAGACTGAGTTTTAACTACTTCAGTTAATTATTACATTTACATTCAATTCCGCATGAACACTGATAGGGGTTGCATCAACCTCTCGACCACCCATCCTCTCAACTTTTTAAAACTGAGAGCAACACCACTTTGTTGCAGGCCGCCTAAAGATTGGCAATACTTGGATAACTAATTTATTTTGTGGGTCTTTGTTTGTTATTTGAGGAGATATTTCTCAATAGACAGATCTCTTGCTAGATAGAAGAAATGCCATTGATGTGATCGAATATGTTGGTTAAAAGGAAGAATGTAACTAGAGAAATCTTGTCTTCTTCTTTTCCTCCTACATTGTCTCTTTTCATCATCACCTTCTTCTTCTTCGTCTTCTTCTTCTTTGCCATCTTCTTCTTCTCCTCCTCCTTCCCCCTCCTCCTCCTCCCCCTCCTCCCACTATTACATCTACTCCTCCACCTACTCCTCATCTCCCTTCTTCTTCTTCTCCTCCTCCTCTACCACCTCAATCCCCGCCTTCTTCTTACTTCTTCTTCTGCCCTTCTCACCGCTCCATCCTTCTTCATCTTATAGTCGATGCCAGAAAGGTGTTGATAATCACGTCTGTCTACAGCCTTCTGTCTCTTGTACTGCTGATCATTTCTGAAACCGAGTTCCTTCGT
Organism: Cepaea nemoralis; assembly: GCA_014155875.1. NCBI lineage: Eukaryota > Metazoa > Mollusca > Gastropoda > Stylommatophora > Helicidae > Cepaea > Cepaea nemoralis. The sequence goes on along the minus strand of JACEFZ010018167.1, from coordinate 110,265 downwards.
GCCATAATGTCATCTGTCTTGGTCGCCCCCTGTCTCTGTTCCCCGCCATGCTTTCCCATTGTGACGACACACTCCATCTTTCCCATACCATGTCACAAAGAATATAGACTGTCCCCTCTTCTGTATGTGATGAACCAATCTTCTTTTGGTTCAACTTATTTCAAGATATCTTCACTGCTCTATCTACCGTCCCACTATGTCCTCATCCATTATCTAATAAAACCACATTTCTCTGCATGCCTCCACATGTGTATAAGCAAACAACAATAGTTTATTATGCATCTCTTTTGGTTGATGGTTTCCATCTGGGTGTCAGTGCCCAATCTCGCTGTATTAGTGAAGCCATGCTGGAACGGATGAATGTTAGCATATAATATATTGACTGTATGAGAATGTTAACAAGCAACTTACAGCTTGCACACTGGATATCAACATAAAATATCATGTCCAAGGACAATTCATGACATGGTCAGAAATCGAAGACCTGGGATGACCGTGATTGACCCTGGAGCTTGCGATGTGACAAGCATCGCTTCCCATTTGTGTACATGGAGAATGACATTCACCCATACAGCTGATAGACAAACATTAGAGATTTAATTGGACTTAATGTTATACAATATGTGAAAAGTTCACATATCATGAATATAAAAGGAACTAGAGAAAAACGTTCGTTGCTATTGTTAAACTGATTTCTCACCTTGAAAACCACCATCAACATCATCATCATTAAACCGGCCAGCCAACTGAGGTCGGCTTTCATACATCTCAACATATCTCGGGTCTTGGTGCCCTAGATCAATGCTGTTCATGAAATCCCTTCCAGGTCACCGCCCCAGTCCATCCGCATCATGTCTCTCAGTCTGCCCCAGTCCATCCAGCATCATGTCTCTCAGTCTGCCCCAGTCCATCCAGCATCAATGTCTCCCTGTCTGCCACCGTCCATCCAGCACCATGTCTCTCTGTCTGCCCCAGTCCATCCAGCACCATGTCTCCCTGTCTGCCCCAGTCCATCCAGCATCATGTCTCTCTGTCTGCCCCATCTATCACAGCATTATGTCTCCCTGTCTGCCCCAGTCCATCCAGCACCATGGCTCTCTGTCTGCCCCAGTCTATCCAACATCATGCTCCCTGTCTGCCCCAGTCCCATCCGAGCATCATGTCTCCCTGTCTGCCCCAGTCCATCCAGCACCATGTCTCTCTGTCTGCCCCAGTCCATCCAGCACCATGTCTCTCTGTCTGCCACTGCCCTATTCTATCCAGCCTACGTCTCTTGGTCTGTCACCGCCCCATTCTATCCAGCACTATGTCTCCCAGTGTTCCACCACCCCATTCTATCCAGGCCCATGTCTCTCGTCTTACCACCGTCCAGTCTATTCAGCACCACGTCTCTCGGTCTGCCCCAGTCCATCTAGCACCATGTTTCTCGGTCTGCCACCACAGCAGTCCATCCACCACCATGTCTCTCGGTCTTCCACCGCCGCCCAGTCTATTCAGCACTACGTCTCTCGGTCTGCCCCAGTCCATCCAGCACCATGTCTCTCAGTCTGTCACCGCCCCATTCTATCCAGCACTGTCTCTCAGTCTTTCACCGCCCCATTCTATCTAGCACTACGTCTCTCGGTCTGTCACACCCCATTCTATCCAGCACTGTCTCTCAGTCTGTCACTGCCCCATTCTATCTAGCACTACGTCTCTCAGTCTGTCACCGCCCCATTCTATCCAGCACTGTCTCTCAGTCTTTCACCGCCCCATTCTATCTAGCACTACGTCTCTCGGTCTGTCACACCCCATTCTATCCAGCACTATGTTTCTCAGTCTTTCACCGCCCCATTCTATCTAGCACTATGTCTCTCAGTCTGTCACTGCCCCATTCTATCCAGCACTACGTTTCTCAGTCTGCCACCGCCCCAGTCCATCCAGCACCATGTCTCTCGGTCTGCCACTGCCCCATTCTATCCAGCACCATGTCTCTTGCCTTCCATCGCCCCAATCTATCCAGCACCATGTCTCTCCATCTGTCGCTGCCCTAGTCCATTTAGCACCATGTCTCTCCATCTGCCGCTGCCCCAATCCATCCAGCACCATATCTCTCCATCTGTCGCTGCCCCAGTCCATCCAGCCCCATGTCTCTCCATCTGCCGCTGCCCCAATCCATCCAGCACCATATCTCTCCATCTGCCGCTGCCCCAATCCATCCAGCCCCATATCTCTCCATCTGTCGCTGCCCCAATCCATCCAGCACCATGTCTCTCCATCTGCCGCGCGCCATTTCTACCGCTGATCTTTCCCATCGCCTCTACTCTTTCCAAGGCTCTCTTTTCACGTGCCCAAAGTCATCCATGGCGCTGTTTTCAATGCGAAGTAAAAGTAGTAAAGCCCCCCCCCCCCCCGCCCCTCCCTTTTTCTTCACACGCGTTCTTATCCTTATGGCGCAAGGTCATACGGTGTCACGCATATTTTCATAGACTACACGGCAGTCGACGGGTATTGGGGTCATGCCACACCAACCGACTTTACTTCCCAATACATTCTTGGTACCCATGTTAGGATTTACAAATATTCGGCCCGCTGCTGATCGAAGCTATGCCACCGGGATGCAGGCCGGTGTCCACGCATACACACTCTATTCAAACAGTGCAATTATGTCGGTTCTCAACTCAACACTCACTCAAACTATTACTAATAGGCAAATCTCCTCCCCCCCCCCCTCTCTCTCTCTCTCTCTCTCTCTCTCTCTCATCTCTCTCTCTCGGTCTCTCCTCTCTCTCTCTCTCTTCTCTCTTTCTTTCTGACACTGTCATGAGCATCCACACAAAATATTACTATATGTTAAACATATGCATTGTATATCTCACAGTCTGTAATTGCTATGCAATACGATACTATTCGCTAAAACTAATATACACGGGATGAAGTAAACCGTTTTTTTTTTTTTTTTTTGTATGTCAGTGTTGAAATAATGAAGCAGTAAAAAATAATAAAATAAAGATGAGTATACACATTTGTTATCATCATGAAGCGCCTTGCCAGCTGGCGTAGGCGTTTATGTCTCTCCGCAAATCTCGGTATTTTGGTGATCTGAATCAACTCTGCTGATGATATTCCTCCATGCCATTGTTTCAGTCCATCCAGCATCATTTCTCTTAGTGTCCTTTCCCCTTCCCCCTTGATCTTTCCAGGTATCACGATCTTGTCCAATGCCTCTTTTCTCATCACATGACCAAAAACAGCTGTTTTGTCTCTTTCTTATTGTATATAATGTTCGTTTCATTAGCCTCTTTCAGGCAGTCGTTGTTAGTAACTCAGGCAGTCCAAGGAATTCGCAACATTCGTCCCAGGAACACATCTTTGATGCTTCCATGTTCTTCCTAACTGATACATATCAATATCTATTTTAGAAAACACACACACACACACGCATGTGCTCCCATGCCCTGTAGTAAGAATCTACTGAGGGCACGTCAAGTGTTAGGGTCATCACATTGCGCAGCCCTGAGCACACGAAGGATTGGGTGGTAAGTTTTCCTCTCCTGTAGCTAGTGACGAGGGCATCAAGTCTTGTCCGACCACGCTCATGCCAAGGTCAGCAACACATATTCACATCTGTTAGCATGCACTAGTTTTGTGGGTGAGTTAGTGTAATCGCTATTTGACTGCCCTGATATTGTCATGATCGCGGTCGACGAGAGTTCGGCTGCTGCGATCGTCGTCTGCTGAGAGAGGGAAAGACTGACTACCATTCCTGCATGCACTAAGGCCTACACAATATTATGGCCTTAGAGCATCATGGACTCATAAGTAGTGTATAGGGATAGAAGGATGCCCTTTTTTGTGGTGGTGGTGGTGGGGGATTATATAAATCTACTAATTATTGATTTGCCACCACAAATTACAATCTATTTTTAGCTCTTATTGATTTTTTTATTATATTGATTCTGGCTGGACGCTATCCTTGGTAGGTAAAGTGGGCTGGTGGGTGTAGGGGACATGGGGGTGGTGGTCTAGTGACGTGGGGGGGGGGTGGTCTAGTGACAATTCAGGGTGGTGGTGGCTTAGTGAATTGGTAGTCTAGTGACATGGTGTGTACAACATAAACCATGAAATAACAAACGATCAAAGAAGGTATATATTTTAATAAAGGAAAAACATCTATAAACATACATTACATATTTAAAAGAGGAAAGGTGTGGTGGTGACATTATATTAGTTTAGAAAAGTGAATGATCGAGTGTAAGATAGAGGGAGGTATGTATAAATAAATATATAAAAAGGTGTGGTGGTGACATTATATTAGTTTAGAAAAGTGAATGATCGGGTGTAAGACAGAGGGAGGTATGTATAAATAAATATATAAAAAGGTGTGGTGGTGACATTATATTAGTTTAGAAAAGTGAATGATCGGGTGTAAGACAGAGGGAGGTATGTATAAATAAATATATAAAAAGGTGTGGTGGTGACATTATATTAGTTTAGAAAAGTGAATGATCGGGTGATAGAGGGAGCTATGTATAAATAAATATATAAAAAGGTGTGGTGGTGACATATTAGTTAGAAAAGTGAATGAATCGGGTGTAGATAGAGGGAGCTATGTATAAATAAATAATAAAAAGGTGTGGTGGTGACATTATATTAGTTTAGAAAAGTGAATGATCGGGTGTAAGATAGAGGGAGGTATGTATAAATAAATATATAAAAAGGTGTGGTGGTGACATTATATTAGTTTAGAAAAGTGAATGATCGGGTGTAAGATAGAGGGAGCTATGTATAAATAAATATATAAACAGGTGTGACTTAAGTCGTGTGGGGTGTCTTGGTGGGTGTTGTATAGAGACCTGTGGTCTATATGACTATATTAAAATGAAAACTGTAATAAAATATATCTGAAGACCATTCGTTTGGTCGTGCTATTTAAGTTCACGAAGTAACGAATATTGGAGTCAAGTCCAGGAGGTTTGTCTCCCAACCGGTATTGTTCGAGAATGTATTAACGTGACTCCGTGGGAGTGATACAGATGCATTGGTCCAGTGTAGTGTGGCCCAGCAGTGACTCGATTGTTGTGGATCCACGCTATGGAGACGGAGTGGTTCCAAGTTCTAGTCATCTCATGGAAGGAAGCCGGTTGAGTGGCGGACCGACGGGACGGGACATTGATCCAATCTACTTCTAAACTGATGAAGAACCTACATCTCTGATTCTGTCTCTACTCTATCTTCTATTTGTGTAAATAGATTATTCTATCAGGAGTTCATTTCAGTTCATATTCTCAAGGGTAAATAAACTTTATGTAATTTGACTTGCTCTTTGTATAATGATTGAGTGTGGTCTCGGACGATGCCTAAGTGTTCATTTTCCACAGGTGTAGGTATTTAGTGGGGGTCTAGAATCGGAGGGGCTTGTAGACGAAATTTAAACCCAATATGAGATCAACCACAGAGTAAAAATGTGTATTGCTTTTCCAACCCCTGGGCTAGAAAAACAGGGAGTGCCAGAGACACCTTGGGTGTGGTTCACTCTCACTACCCAAGGTGAACTCGTCACAAGTCTCATATTCTCACACACTAACATTGTCACTTATCATATTCTCACACACTAATATTGTCACGTCTCATATTCTCACACTACTAACATTGTCACGTCTCATATTCTCACACTCTAACATTGTCACGTCTCATATTCTCACACACTAACATTGTCACGTCTCATATTCTAACACACTAACATTGTCACATCTCATATTCTCACACACTAACATTGTCACGTCTCATATTCTAACACACTAACATTGTCACATCTCATATTCTAACACACTTACATTGTCACGTCTCATATTCTCAAACTTTACATTGTCACGTTCTCATATTCTAACACACTTACATTGTCACGTCTCATATTCTCACACACTTAACATTGTCACATCTCATATTCTCACACACTAACATTGTCATGTCTCATATTCTCACACACTAACATTGTCACGTCTCATATTCTCACACACTAACATTGTCACTTATATTCTCACACACTAACATTGTCACGTCTCATATTCTCACACACTAACATTGTCACTTATCATATTCTCACACACTAACATTGTCACTTATCATATTCTCACACACTAACATTGTCACATCTCATATTCTCACACTCTAACATTGTCACTTATCATATTCTCACACACTAACATTGTCACGTCTCATATTCTAACACACTAACATTGTCACGTTTCATATTCTCACACACTAACATTCTCATGTTCTCACACACTAACATTGTCACTTATCATATTCTCACACACTAACATTGTCACGTCTCATATTCTCACACACTAACATTCTCATGTTCTCACACACTAACATTGTCACTTATCATATTCTAACACACTAACATTGTCACGTCTCATATTCTTACACACTAACATTGTCACGTCTCATATTCTAACACACTAACATTGTCACGTCTCATATTCTCACACACTAACATTGTCACGTCTCATATTCTCACACTCTAACATTGTCACGTCTCATATTCTCACACTCTAACATTGTCATGTCTCATATTCTAACACACTTACATTGTCACGTCTCATATTCTCACACACTAACATTGTCACGTCTCATATTCTCACACACTAACATTGTCATGTTCTCACACACTAACATTGTCACGTCTCATATTCTCACACTCTAACATTGTCACGTCTCATATTCTAACACACTAACATTGTCACGTCTCATATTCTCACACACTAACATTGTCATGTCTCATATTCTCACACTCTAACATTGTCACGTCTCATATTCTCACACTCTAACATTGTCACGTCTCATATTCTAACACACTTACATTTCACGTCTCATATTCTAACACACTAACATTGTAACTTATCATATTCTAACACACCTAACATTGTCACGTCTCATATTCTCACACACTAACATTCTCATGTTCTCACACACTAACATTGTCACTTATCATATTCTCACACACTAACATTGTCACGTCTCATATTCTTACACACTAACATTGTCACATCTCATATTCTAACACACTAACATTGTCACGTCTCATATTCTCACACACTAACATTGTCACGTCTCATATTCTCACACTCTAACATTGTCACGTCTCATATTCTCACACTCTAACATTGTCACGTCTCATATTCTAACACAGTTACATTGTCACGTCTCATATTCTCACACACTAATATTGTCACGTCTCATATTCTCACACACTAATATTGTCACGTCTCACATTCTCATACTTTCACATTATATTCAAACCCCCCCCCCCCCACCCCCCCACCCCACCCGGACTAAATTTTTTCTAAATACGATTTACAAGAATATTAAACAATGTAACTGACTGCATTCTATTTATCACACCAGGTTGTGTATGGGACGGCTGGCCTCGTGTTCACTTGCGCTGTATCCGCCATATTTGTCACCTGTGTGGAGATGCCGACGTTAAATCTAGAGAATATTCGAGATCACAAAAGGAAGCTGTAAATGTATTTGTTAACTTGTTCTAGAGTAAAACACTCAACAAGCTTGTCTACCTCGAAACGCTTTTAACTCTTAAAGATCACATTTTGTATTTTTATTTTAAGATTCAGCTATTTATGTGAGTTTTAGTAGTTGTTTGTTGTATAATAACAGTGAGTCAGTGAGTTTCATGTCATTTACAGGACGCAGCAGTCTACCCCAGCATTTATTGGCTGGTGTGGATTTTCTGGATATTTTACGTTCACTAGTTTGCCATTCCTTTTTGAACAGCCAATGCCTCTACCATTAAGAAATGCAGCACAAAATAATCTGCTTCCATAGCTGTCTTCGAACCCAATATGGCTGGATTACAAAATTGTCTAAGGGTTTACCATTTATTGTGTTTGTAAACTTATTTGGTTATATATTTTAAGACTAATGGTGATTTGATGTAATATACTTATTATCAATATCACAGGTTGGCAGGCAAGCGGTTTAGCTACTATGGCCCACATTTGGTTTAAGCAATCAATCTAAAATAGTGCCCCGTGCCTTAAGAGTTAAATTTTCTGACTATGTCAATGTAAATTGTACTTCAATGTTCTGTCTCTGGTTTTTGCCTATGTCACGTATTTGTCAAAGTCCGGATTCTGGTGATGTCTGTGTCACATACACCTCAGTGACATGACTCTGGCTTTGTCTATGTCAATCTTCATGTCAATGTCTGGACTCCGATTTTGTCTATGTCATATACACGTCAATGTGCGGATTCTGACTTTGTTTATGTCACATTCATGTCAATGTCTGGACTCCGGCTTTGTCTATGTCACATACATGTCAATGCTCGAACTATGGCTTTGTCTATGTCACATATATGTCAATGCCCGGACTCTGACTTTGTCTATGTCATATACACATCAATATCAGGACTCCGACTTTGACCATTCCACACACGTTTTACGTTTCTCAAAACTTCATGTCTTAACGTCTTCTATTGTCTTAGTTACATAATAATACATGAAATTAAACAGTTATAACTTGTTACATTTATTCTTCATTATTGTACGCTACAGAAACATGGACAATGTTGTTGCTGTTGTTGTTGTTGTTTTTTGAATCGTTTGGAAGACTGAGTTTTAACTCTTAAGTTAATTACATTTACATTCAAGTCGCATGAACACTGATAGGGGTTGCATCAACCGCTCCCACCCCTCCTCTCAACTTTTTAAAACTAGAGCAACACACTTTGTTGCAGGCACTAAAGATTGGCAATACTTGGGATAACTAATTTATTTTGTGGTCTTTGTTTTGTTATTTGAGAGATATTTCTCAATAGACATATCTCTTGCTAGATAGAAGAAATGCCATTGATGTGATCGAATATGTTGGTTAAAAGGAAGACGTAACTAGAGAAATCCTTGTCTTCTTCTTTTCCTCCTACATTGTCTCTTTTCATCATCATCTTCTTCTTCTTCGTCTTCTTCTTCTTTGCCATCTTCTTCTTCTCCTCCTCCTTCCCCCTCCTCCTCCTCCCCCTCCTACATCTACTCCTCCACCTACTCCTCATCTCCCTTATTCTTCTTCTCCTCCTCCTCCACCACCTCATCCCCGCCTTCTTCTACTTCTTCTTCTGCACCTTCTCACCCTCCTCCTTCTTCATCTTATAGTCGATGCCGAATGGTGTTGATAATCACGTCTGTCTACAGCCTTCTGTCTCTTGTACTGCTGATCATTTCTGAAACCGACGTTCCTTCGTGCCATAATGTCATCTGTCTTGGTCGCCCCCTGTCTCTGTTCCCCGCCATCTTTCCCATTGTGACGACACACTCCATCTTTCCCATACCATGTCACAAAGAATATAGACTGTCCTCTTCTGATGTGAGTAACCAATCTTCTTTTGGTTCAACTTATTTCAAGATATCTTCACTGCTCTATCTATCCGTCCACTATGTCCTCATCATTCATCTATAAAACCACATTTCCTCATCCTCCACATGTGTATAAGCAAACAACAATAGTTTATGCATCTCTTTTGGTTGATGGTTTCCATCTGGGGTCAAGTGCCCATCTCGCTGTATTAGTGAAGCCATGCTGGAACGGATGAATGTTAGCATATAATATATTGACTGTATGAGAATGTTAACAAGCGACTTACTTGCACCACTGGATATCAACATAAAATATTCATGTCCAAGGACAATTCATGACATGGTCAGAAATCGAAGACCTGGGATGACCGTGATTGACCCTGGAGCTTGCGATGTGGACAAGCATCGCTTCCCATTTGTGTACATGGAGAATGAACATTCACCCATACAGCTGATAGACAAACATTAGAGATTTAATTGGACTTAATGTTATACAATATGTGAAAAGTTCACATATCATGAATATAACAGGAACTAGAGAAAAACGTTCGTTGCTATTGTTAAACTGATTTTCTCACCTTGAAAACCACCATCATCATCATCATCATTATAAACTGCCCAGCCAACTGAGGTCGGCTTTCATACATCTCAACATATCTCAGGTCTTGGTGCCCTAGATCAATGCTGTTCATGAAATCCTTCCAGGTCACCGCCCCAGTCCATCCAGCATCATGTCTCTCAGTCTGCCCCAGTCCATCCAGCATCATGTCTCTCAGTCTGCCCCAGTCCATCCAGCACCATGTCTCTCTGTCTGCCCCAGTCCATCCAGCACCATGTCTCCCTGTCTGCCCCAGTCTATCCAGCATCATGTCTCCCTGTCTGCTCCAGTCCATCCAGCATCATGTCTCTCTGTCTGCCCCAGTCCATCCAGCATCATGTCTCCCTGTCTGCCCCAGTCCAACCAGCACCATGTCTCTCTGTCTGCCCCAGTCCATGCAGCACCATGTCTCTCTGTCTGCCCCAGTCTATCCAGCATCATGTCTCCCTGTCTGCCCCAGTCCATCCAGCACCATGTCTCTCTGTCTGCCCCAGTCTATCCAGCATCATGTCTCCCTGTCTGCCCCAGTCCATCCAGCATCATGTCTCCCTGTCTGCCCCAGTCCATCCAGCACCATGTCTCTCTGTCTGCCCCAGTCCATCCAGCACCATGTCTCTCTGTCTGCCACTGCCCTATTCTATCCAGCACTACGTCTCTTGGTCTGTCACCGCCCCATTCTATCCAGCACTATGTCTCCCAGTGTTCCACCACCCCATTCTATCCAGGCCCATGTCTCTCGGTCTTCCACCGTCCCAGTCTATTCAGCACCACGTCTCTCGGTCTGCCCCAGTCCATCTAGCACCATGTTTCTCGGTCTGCCACCACAGCAGTCCATCCACCACCATGTCTCTCGGTCTTCCACCGCCCCAGTCTATTCAGCACCACGTCTCACTGTCTGCCCCAGTCCATCCAGCACCATGTCTCTTGGTCTGCCGCTGCCCCAGTCCATCCAGCACCATGTCTCTCAGTCTGTCACCGCCCCATTCTATCCAGCACTGTCTCTCAGTCTTTCACCGCCCCATTCTATCTAGCACTACGTCTCTTGGTCTGTCACACCCCATTCTATCCAGCACTGTCTCTCAGTCTGTCACTGCCCCATTCTATCTAGTACTACGTCTCTCAGTCTGTCACCGCCCCATTCTATCCAGCACTGTCTCTCAGTCTTTCACCGCCCCATTCTATCTAGCACTACGTCTCTCGGTCTGTCACACCCCATTCTATCCAGCACTTGTCGTCTCAGTCCTTTCACCGCCCCTTCTATCTAGCACTATGTCTCTCAGTCGGTCCACGCCCCATTCTATGCCAGCACTACGTTTCTCAGTCTGCTGTCTGCCACCCCCCCAGTCCATCCAGCACCATGTCTCTCGGTCCTGTCACACCCCATTCTATCCAGCACTATGTTTCTCAGTCCTTTCACACCGTCCCATTCTAGTCCTAGCTACTATGTCTCTCAGTCTGTCACTGGCCCCCATTCATCCAGCACTACGTTTCTCAGTCTGCCACCGCCCAGTCCATCCAGCACCATGTCTCTCGGTCTGCCACCCCCCTATTTATCCAGCACTCATGCTCTTGGCCAATCTATCCAGCACCATGTCTCTCCATCTGTCGCTGCCCTAGTCCATCTAGCACCATGTCTCTCCATCTGCCGCTGCCCCAATCCATCCAGCACCATATCTCTCCATCTGTCGCTGCCCCAGTCCATCCAGCCCCATGTCTCTCCATCTGCCGCTGCCCCAATCCATCCAGCCCCATATCTCTCCATCTGCCGCTGCCCCAATCCATCCAGCCCCATATCTCTCCATCTGTCGCTGCCCCAATCCATCCAGCACCATGTCTCTCCATCTGCCGACGCCATTTCTACCGCTGATCTTTCCCATCGCCTCTACTCTTTCCAAGGCTCTCTTTTCACGTGACCAAAGTCATCCATGGCGCTGTTTCAATGCGAAGTAAAAGTAGTAAAGCCCCCCCCCCCCCGCCCCTCCCTTTCTTCACACGCCTTATGGCGCAAGGTCATACGGTGTCACGCATATTTTCATAGACTACACGGCAGTCGACGGGTATTGGGGTCATGCCACACCAACCGACTTTACTTCCCAATACATTCTTGGTACCCATGTTAGGATTTACAAATATTCGGCCGCTGCTGATCGAAGCTATGCCACCGGGATGGCAGGCCGGTGTCACGCATACACACTCTATTCAAACAGTGCAGTGATGTCGGTTCTCAACTCAACAGTCACCCAAACTAATACTAATAGGCAAATCTACTCCCCCCCCCCCTCTCTCTCTCTCTCTCTCTCTCTCTCTCTCTCTCTCTCTCTCTCTCTCTCTCTCTCCTCTCTCTCTCTCTCTCTCTCTCTTTCTTTCTGACAACTGTCATGAGCATCCACACAAAAATAGTACTATATGTTAAACATATGCATTGTATATCTCACAGTCTGTAATTGCTATGCAATACGATACTATTCGCTAAAACTAATATACACGGGATGAAGTAAACCGTTTTTTTTTTTTTTTTGGTATTGTCAGTGTTGAAATAATGAAGCAGTAAAAATAATAAAATAAAAGATGAGTATACACATTTGTTATCATCATGAAGCGCCTTGCCAGCTGGCGTAGGCGTTTATGTCTCTCCGCAAATCTCGGTATTTGGTGATCTGAATCAACTCTGCTGATGATATTCCTCCATGCCATTGTTTCAGTCCATCCAGCATCATTTCTCTTAGTGTCCTTTCCCCTTCCCCCTTGATCTTTCCAGGTATCACGATCTTGTCCAATGCCTCTTTTCTCATCACATGACCAAAGACAGCTGTTTTGTCTCTTTCTTATTGTATATAATGTTCGTTTCATTAGCCTCTTTCAGGCAGTCGTTGTTAGTAACTCAGGCAGTCCAAGGAATTCGCAACATTCGTCCCAGGAACACATCTTTGATGCTTCCATGTTCTTCCTAACTGATACATATCAATATCTATTTTAGAAAACACACACACACACACGCATGTGCTCCCATGCCCTGTAGTAATGAATCTACTGAGGGCACGTCAAGTGTTAGGGTCATCACATTGCGCAGCCCTGAGCACACGAAGGATTGGGTGGTAAGTTTTCCTCTCCTGTAGCTAGTGACGAGGGCATGCAAGTCTTGTCCGACCACGCTCATGCCAAGGTCAGCAACACATATTCACATCTGTTAGCATGCACTAGTTTGGTGGGTGAGTTAGTGTAATCGCTATTTGACTGCCCTGATATTGTCATGATCGCGGTCGGACGAGAGTTCGGCTGCTGCGATCGTCGTCTGCTGAGAGAGGGAAAGACTGACTACCTATTCCTGCATGCACTAAGGCCTACACAATATTATGGCCTTAGAGCATCATGGACTCATAAGTAGTGTATAGGGATAGAAGGATGCCCTTTTTTGTGGTGGTGGTGGTGGGGGATTATATAAATCTACTAATTATTGATTTGCCACCACAAATTACAATCTATTTTTAGCTCTTATTGATTTTTTTATTATATTGATTCTGGCTGGACGCTATCCTTGGTAGGTAAAGTGGGCTGGTGGGTGTAGGGGACATGGGGGTGGTGGTCTAGTGACGTGGGGGGGGGGTGGTCTAGTGACAATTCAGGGTGGTGGTAGCTTAGTGAATTGGTAGTCTAGTGACATGGTGTGTACAACATAAACCACTGAAATAACAAACGATCAAAGAAGGTATATAATTTTAATAAAGGGAAAACATCTATAAACATACATTACATATTTAAAAGAGGAAAGGTGTGGTGGTGACATTATATTAGTTTAGAAAAGTGAATGATCGAGTGTAAGATAGAGGGAGGTATGTATAAATAAATATATAAAAAGGTGTGGTGGTGACATTATATTAGTTTAGAAAAGTGAATGATCGGGTGTAAGACAGAGGGAGGTATGTATAAATAAATATATAAAAAGGTGTGGTGGTGACATTATATTAGTTTAGAAAAGTGAATGATCGGGTGTAAGACAGAGGGAGGTATGTATAAATAAATATATAAAAGGTGTGGTGGTGACATTATATTAGTTTAGAAAAGTGAATGATCGGGTGATAGAGATAGGATGTATAGAGAGAGGGAGGTATGTACATAAAGATCATAAACCAGGTGTGGTGGTGACATTATATTGAGTTTAGAAAAGGACTGATCGGGTGTAATGATAGAGGGAGGTCATGTATAAATAAATATATAAAAAGGCGTGGTGGTGACATTATATTAGTTTAGAAAAGTGAATGATCGGGTGTAAGATAGAGGGAGAAGCTATGCTACAAAATATAGTAAACAGGCGTGGCCTCTGTGACTTAAGTCGTGTGGGGTGTATTGGTGGGTGTTGTATAGAGACCTGTGGTCTATATGACTATATTAAAATGAAAACTGTAATAAAATATATCTTACTGAGGAGCACAGTGTAACGTATAGATATCTGTCTCGTGGGTTTTAAAACTCATATTTTCCGGGGGTGGAGTAAAACAGACCGCTGATTGTTAAAGGGCCATGTCTGTTTTAGTGTCATAAGTGTTATGGAAACATCATTATCATAAACAGATGTAGGTATTTTAAAAGTGACCGTTAGTTTCTTGAAAAGGGCAGAATATGGTTAGTGTCATAAGTGTTATAGAAACATCATCACTATTAGCATGTTTAGGGGTACAGATACAGATTACGGGGGTGCGCAGATAGGGACAGTGGTCTTGAGGTGCTACAGTTGTTTGGTACAGAGATTAAGGCATCTCAGTCTTGGGGTATAGAGTTGTCCTCTCTGGTTAGGATGTCGTTGGGTGACGTGGATTGATTATACTGTGTTTTATTGACTTTGTCTCCTTTTGACGGGAAATTAAAAATGCTGTGTTAGTGCGTGTCAGAAATCGATTCTCACACACGTCTTTAGATTTGTGCTACTACTACAAAATAACCCCCACTACTACAATTTCTGCTGCTGCTGCTACGAACACTACTACGAATACTGTTACTACTACCATCACTTTCTTTACTGCTACTATTCCTGCTACTGCTGCTACAACACTTTTCTTTATCTATTACCACTACTACGTGAAGATAATAACATTAATAGGGATTACAATAGAGTAAGTCAACACATAAATTGATCCATGACGTCGGAGATAGCAATTTACGGAGAGCATTGATCGCCCAACCCAGCCGACAAGTCTCTTGATTATGACTACTACTAAGACTACTACTATTACTATCATCTCCACCGCTACTACTACTACTACTACTACTACTACTACTACTACTACTACTACTACTACTACATAGGTAGACATGCGTATTATGTTGACAGCCATTAATAATTGTGTAATAGGAAACCAATTCATAACATAGATACGAAGAACTGTAAGACACAAAACTCTCATATAAGAAAAAGAAACACGATGTCATATCACTACATGACTTACACACAAACTCAGCCCAAATCTAAGGACGCATGGGAGAAACGATTTCTGATACGCACTAACACTGTGTTTTTAATTTCCCACCCTAAGAAGACGCGCTAATAAAACGCGGTATAATTAATCCTACCCAGAGAAAACAACTGGATACCCAATGGCTGAAGAACTTCAATCTCTGGACCTAACAACTATAGCACCCCAAGACCATTGGCCCTATCCGCACAACCCCGTAATCCTAATCTATACCCCTAAACATGCGTATGCAGCAACTAGCAGCAATTAAAATGGGAAATAAAAGAGGGCAATTATGAACAAATAAAGCTAGAAGAGGAGTACGACATGAATGTGCTTTGTCACCGGATCTCTTCTCCCGCTATAGCGAAGTAATAATGAGAGAGATTAAAGCGAAGCCTGCAATACTAATCGAAGGTTATAATATAAATGCTATGCAGAAAACACAGTATTGGTGGCGAATACTTCAAAAGATCTACGACAACTGTTGGACACTGTAGTAACGGGGAGTACAAAAAGAGGACTCTCATTGAATGTCAAAAAACACACTCTTCCCATTTTACGCCATCCATGTTTGTTTGATGCAAACCTATTCTTTGGCACTGAATCTGGTAATCAAGCTTGAGTTTGGATTTCAATCTGGTTTTAGCAAAGAAGGTGCCATGTGTCAATATTGAGTCGACCCTGGTGTATAATGAGTTAGCTGTGGTTCATAGTGAATAACTCCTCGTGGTGGTTATAGCGATCACTTGTGGTTAACACCACTTTAAGATGTCAGGAGTAACCCGTTGACATTGGCTTGATACAGAATTGCTTGCTGAGTGTCGGTGGCATAAGGCGATTGTTTATCATCCATGGACTGACTCATCTTGTAATCAAGTGGTTGGTTAGCCACCATATTATATTAGACTCTCTTTAACACCATTCCAACACGACTTTACATTTGATTGTTATAACTAAAAGCCCATGCTGTTTTGCACGTTTGAATGTTTACAAAACTCACCAAATCGTGCTATCAACCATCCATCCATTCATCATGTGCCATGCCGATAAGCATGGGCGGTCATGATTCGCCATTTTACTCGATCACCAGAGTCCTGGATCAGCTCAGTGTTCTTGTCTCGACCATACCAGTGGTTTAAGCCATTCAGGTATACTTTAAGACTCGTCTCATAACAACATAAAGGAGTACATAATATGAGGTTTGTTAGCATCACCATCGTATGTGGGTGCAAATTTCATTGCTCTTCAATATTCGTCCACTAGGGCCAACCCATTCACTGGCACCCACTCACGCTTTGTAAGTACTATCCACTGAGACTCCTCAGTTTCCATTCCCAGATAACTATCACAGTTTCTTGACCTACCTTCCTGCCTCGCCCCCCCCCCCTCCTTAATGTACCACTTCCACTCAAATACCTGGGATGCTCACTGAACCGTTACACCCACCACCCCGACATCATCCTACACTCCACTCCCTCGACTGTGTATAAAAGAAGATAACGGTGACATTCGGGTAATACACATCTTGGGATTCTCAGGTAAGTAGGAACACTGTTTTCTCAATCAATCAATCATGTGCCATGCCGGAAAGCGTGGGCGGTCACGAAGCGCCATTTCACTTTATCACGAGAGTCGTAGATAAGCTCAGTGTTCCTGTCTCGACCATGCCAAGTGGTCAAGCCATCCAGGTATTCACTTCTCTGTCTTCCCCCGTGTTCTCTTTCCCTCGATCTTGCCAGTTGTCACCAAGTTTTCTAATTTATCTTTTCTCATAACATGTACACAAATTTTTGACTCTCTACGTCTAATTTCTCTAATCAGTTTACGATGTTTATTCGTTTCTTGTAGGACTTGGTTATTGGTTTTTTCTGTAAGTCCATGGTATTCTTCGCATTTTCCTCAGAAACCACATTTCCACAGCCATCTGATGTTTTTCAGCTAGTCTGCTCATTGTCCACACTTCACACCCATACAAAAGGACAGGTTCTATGTAGCACCTCAACACTATGCTACCTTCGCCGTGGCGATGCTTGTTCTAATCTCTTCAAGGCACCTCCCATGAGATATTACTGTTCCGAGATAATTGTATCGATTCACTTGTTTAAGAATATTCCGATTTACATGCATATTACATTGTGGTATTTCCTTCTTCCTAGTGACGACCATAATCTGTGTCTTCTTATAATTGGAATCTAACCCTAGTTGTTCGCTGTGTGCAACAACCGCATCTACTAAATGTTGCAGATCCTGCTATCAATCATAACCACCCACATCACTGTACAACTAAATAAAATCTATCCAGATGGCGGAAGAGTGAATACTGCCATTGCCACAATGAGACTGGTTCGGTCCAACCTCGACAGCGGTCCTGCTCCAACTGCCCGGTTTAGGAGAGGTCAAAACTTGCTTCACGCCGTAAGGCAGCACACAGGCTTCCATATGACCCGAGCTCATGAAAATAGGGCGTCAGAGGGGGACATGGCCGGCATGCCACTTGAGCAATCAGCGTCTTCACCTTTCATTATTTAACTAGCAAGGCGGGATATCTATGGGATCTCTCAGGGCTCTGAAAAGGGCTACTTTGCATATGCGTGCACTATCTGCATCTGCACTGTATTACCGGCGGCATTACTGGTGGAAGGGGTCAGTCTACTTGGAAGTGGTCTTTGGTGACGGCCATTGGTGTCTTGATTACAGCGTTCTACAGCGATCTGCAGCATCTGCTCTCAGGATTGGTGAGTTTCATTGCTACTGGATTGCCTATCAATCAACTAAAAATAGGAAACCGTACTAGACCATAGGAGAACTAATAAATACATAGAAACAAAGGAATAAATAAGTAACAATATACTAGGAATAACAAAAGAATAAATAACTAAATAAACAAAAAAGTGAAAAAGCGAAAGGGTATAAAGCATAGTATATAAAAACATTCCAAACAAAACTGACCAGTAAAGCCTAAACAACAACAATGGTGTGGACACGAAACCAATCAGCAGAAGCAAAAGGTAACAAGGAGAAAACCAACACAGAACCAATAGAAGAAGCTGAAAGACATGAAAGAGAAGGAAACCAACCACAAGGTATTACAACAACTGGTAGAGAACCGAAGACCGCCGAGAAAGGCTCACAACTTAAAATAACCCAAATCGGGGGACAACAAATGTCACTAAAAAATATACCTAGACACAAAATCGGCCTTATGATGGAAAAAAAATACTTGGAACCAGGGTCATAAACGACATTGGCGTACGCCCGGACGGAACAGTAAAAATCAAGACATACAACACAGAACCGGTGAGACAGCTGATTGAAGAGATGGAAAGGGAAAATGGACCAGTCATTAGAACACTGTCACATGAAGTACAGATACGCATAGAGATTCATAAACCTACAACAACTATAGTTATAAAAAGGGTTAATCCAACCACGGACATTCGAAGGGTGACGGACAGAATTAAAGCAGAAAATGAAAACTTAAAGATAAATAACACGGAGAGAATCATCACAAAGCGGGGTGACCCGACTTCAATAATCAAGGTCAAGGTAGCCGGCACAGCGATGCCAAACCAGATAATATATCTAGGAAAGAACAAACACATTGAACATTATGTACCCCCGGTCACACAGTGCTCCAAATGTCAGGGGCTAGGACACACAGCATCCTATTGTAGGGAAAAGAAACCAGTATGCAGATATTGCAGCAAAGATCACTGGATTAGGGAATGCCCAGTCGCCAAAAAAGACAAAAATTATGAAGATGCAAACCCAGCCAGGCAGTGCGCAAACTGCCACGGTAACCATAGTGCAAGATATAAGGGCTGTCCCAAGTTCAAAATAACAGTCAGCATGGAGGGAGTCCAGACTTACCCAAACCCCCATGAGAGTTGCTAGGTGGAGACAAGAACAGGAGGGAAAGAGTACAGATACAATGTCAGAAGTGTGAATTCTGAGAAGCGAGGTGACCAACATAAAGAACAAGCTGGCTGATAAAAACGAAGAAAAAGATAGACAACATAACAACAAAACAGAGAAAGAGGACAGCAAACTGAAACAAGAGCTAAAACGCATGGAGGCGGCGGGGGGAAACATGCGAACCATCAAAACAGAACTCGAAGTTGAGATAAACCATTCAAGAAAAATTGGTAACGAACTAGAGGCCACAAAAGCAGAGCTGAATACCCAGATAAAAAACAACCTCTCAATCAAAGAAAGACTACAAAAACTAACTCAGAACATGACCAAAACCAATGAAAGACTACACGCCAACGTATCGAACACAGAACAGGTGTTGGTTGACATAAAAAACATCAAGCATGACCAATCAGAAGGTAAAACAAGGAAACAACTAGACTGTAAAAAACTGAAAAGAGACACCGAATCAGAACTGAAAAAACTAAATGCAGCGGCCAAGAATCGCATTACAAAAGATCAGTTAGTCGACATAATACACAAATTATGCACCAGAGCGAAAGACGGCCGAATCTCACTTGAGGAATACCCAGAAATAGTAGCAGAAGCCGTAGATGGTACAAGCTAGGAAGATAGCGAAACATCGGAGAACTGAAAAGAACAGCCAACCAAACCGCTAACATAACAACAAATACCATGGCAGGAGACAATATTAGACTGGTACAATGGAACTGCAGAGGCGTGAAAGCAAACCTCCCCAGCACAATGGAACAGCTGGGGAAAGAAAACAGCATCTACGCCCTACAGGAAACATTCCTCAAACCTAAAGACAGATACAGCCACAATGGATTTAACATCCTCAGAAACGACAGAACGGAAACAGCAGGGGGCGGGGTGGCCCTACTCGTCCAGGATAAATTACAAATAATAAGCGCGACGTTTAGAACAGCCAACTTTGAGGGCATAACGGTAGAAATAGCAAGCAAACCAAACAACCTAAACATCAACATCTACTGCCCAAAAGGAATAACTGAAAAAGAAGACCTATCAGAGATAGAGAAAAGAATCAAAACCACAACAATAATAGTCGGCAACTTTAACTGCCATAACCAAATGTGGGGTGGGACAACAAGCAACGCAGCGGGAACTAAACTGGTAGAATTTATAGAAGACAACCAGTTGACGGTACTTAATGTCGGGTCGATAACACGAATAGACCCAAACCCAACAAGACGATATGACACAGCCATCGACTTAACAATAGTCACACCGGACCTTATAAGGAGCAACTGGGAGGTAAAAGAGGATACCAACAGCGACCACTTACCGATTATCACTGACATAAACACGAAAGCAAAGAAGAGCCAGGAAAGCAATAAACCGACATTCAACTTTAACAACGCGAGATGGGATCAATTTAGAGAAGAACTAGAAGGGGTGGAGATAGACCAGGCAAAAGGGGAAAGTATACAAAAATACACTGAAAGAATAACCAACAACATTCTCCGGGCCGCGATAAAACACATACCCAGTAAAAACATGCCAGCACACCTGACAAATGGGTGACGAGGTAGACTAAGAAGACGTGGATAGATAATATATATATATATATACAGACCTACAAGCACTTGGAATCAACGACTGGCAAGAGAAGGTCCACCAGAGAGACCAATGGAGACGGATTGTATCTGCAGCAAAGAACCTCAATGGCTCAGAACGCTGAAAAAGAAGAAGACACCTGACGAATAACATACCTAGAACGCGGTCAACCGGAACGAAGGGGAACAAACAGCCAGCGAGATGGTGGAACGCCAGCTGCACAGAGGCGATAGAAAAAAGTAAGAGGGCATGTAAACAATACAGAAGAATGAGGTCAGAGGAAAACTATAACGAATACAAAAAAGTTAGAAACGAAGCCAACAGAACGATAAAAAAAAAGCTCAAGAAACAGCATGGAAGAAGTACTGTCAGAAACTGTCACCAGACACACCCACAAAAGAAGTATGGGAGCAAATAAACGTCATTAAAAGAAATCACACAAAGAGCAAGATTACAACGATAAAAATCCCAACAGTAGCGATATCAGAAAAAGAAAAAGCAGACACCTTCGGGAAGTACTTCTACGAGGTCAGCTCCAACAAGGCACTGGGAGAGCAGGAGAGAATAAGACGAGAAAAATTCATAGAGGAAACGGGAGGAATACAAAACGAACAAATAGAGGACTTTTACATGGATGCGGACATAACGGTAGACGAGGTGGCATCAGCGATCAAAGAAAAAGACGACACGGCAGCAGGGGCGGACATTTTAAACTACACACTACTAAAAAGGTTACCAAGAAAAACAATTATGACGATAACAACGCTGTATAATAAAATATGGCACTCCGGAAAGATACCAGAACAGTGGAAGAAGGCGATAGTCATACCAATAAAAAAAAGCAATTTAAAAACCCACAGAGAGTAGACTCATACAGACCGATTTCCCTAACCTCACTTCTTCTTCTTCTTCTTCTTCAGCGTTCCGAGCCATTGAGGTTCTTTGCTGCAAATACAATCTGTCTCCATTCGTCTCTCTGGTGGACCTTCTCTTGCCAGTCGTTGATTCCAAGTACTTGTAGGTCTGTATGTATATTATCTCTCCACCGCCTTCTTGGTCTACCTCGGGGTCTACGGTCATTTATTTCCTGAGTGTAAGCGAGTTTTGTTTCCCTATTATCTTCCATTCTTTCTATATGCCCCAGCCATTGTAGTCTATTAGCCTTCATGATACCAGTGATTAGCGGGGACTTAAACAAATCATAAATGTCTTTGTTACTTCTTCTTTTCCACTCTCCACTTTGTGTATCCCTAATGGGTCCAAAGATGCGTCTTAAAATTTTGTTCTCAAAGGTTTGTAACAAGGCTTCGTCTCCTTTCGTTGTACTCCAGGTTTCAGAGCCATACAGCACAACTGGTCTGATCAGTGTTTTGTATATTGTGATTTTGGTGTTACGAGATAGCGCCTTTGATTTTAGTAGATGTTGTAGTGCATAGTATATCTTATTTCCAGAGTTGATTCTAGTTTGTATTTCTTCCCTTATGATGTTGGAGCAGTTGAAGATTGTACCCAGGTATTTGTATGTTTCCGTTCTTTTAATGGTCATATTATCTATTTGTATGTGGCCAGAGTTTTTAGCCATTCCGTCTCTTGAAATTACCATATATTCTGTCTTATCTTGGTTGATAACCAGCCCCATCTGTTGGGCTTTTTCCTTTAAGTGAGTCAATATTTCTAATGTCTTTTGTTCACTTTGCCCTATAATATCTATATCATCTGCATAACCAAGCAGCTTGGATGTTCCTCCAATATCACATTCCTCCTTTACCTTCCTTACAACTTTCTCTAGAGCCAGATTGAAGAGTAGCGGCGATAGTGCATCACCCTGTTTCAAGCCAGATGTTATTTGGAAGGGGTCTGATTTCCTGCCTTTATATGTTACTATATTATAAGTATCTTCCATGCATAGTTTGGTCATGTTAATTAACTTCCTTGGTATTCCAAATTCCTGCATAACATTCCATAGACTATTCCTATGGACACTATCATAAGCCTTTTTAAAATCCACAAAAATGTTATGGAGATCTCTTTTATATTCCCAATGTTTCTCGGCTATTTGTCGTAAGATAAATATCTGATCTATTGTTGATCTGTTTTGTCTAAAACCCGCCTGGTAGTCACCTAATATGTCTTCTGAATATGGTTTTAGTCTATTTAGTAATACTGCGGATAGTATCTTATAGCTTGTGGACAGCAGTGATATTCCTCTATAATTTCCACGTTGGAACTTGTCTCCTTTCTTAAAGATAGGTATCAATAATGACTCTTTCCAGTCATGGGGTAATTCTTCTGTCCTCCAGATTTTTATTATTAGTTCGTATAGCTTTAGATGTAATGCATGGCCACCTGCCTTTATAAATTCAGCAGCAATTCCATCAGTCCCAGTTGCCTTATTGTTTTTAAGTCGTGTGATTACATATAGGATTTCTTCAAATGTAGGTTCTTCAATTTGTGGTTCGCATGTTAGAACCTCTTCCTCACACCTCGGGAAAATCTTAGAAACAGTCATAACGAAAAGAATTAACCATCATCTGGAGAAAAACGGACTAATTAGCGACACGCAGTCTGGATTTAGGGCCAACCGGAGTTCAGTAGACCAGATAATCAAACTGGAGAACCATGAGAAAAGGGGATTTAAAAAAGGAGAAAAAACAATCGCTGTGTTCTTAGACCTAGCGAAGGCATATGACCAATGCTGGAGGCACGCTGCACTATTAAACATCAACAAAATAGGGATAGTAGGCAAGATATACAGGTATGTTGAAAATTTTCTACAAAATAGAAAATTCTCAGTCCGAATTCAAAACGAAGAATCCGAAACGTTTGATCAAGAAAATGAGATACCTCAGGGATCAGTAATATCACCAACGATATTCACAATACTTGTAAATGACCTAGACGAAGAAAAATTAGACGACAGAATAGGGATTTCACAGTTCGCCGACGACTGTGCAATATGGAGAAGCGGAAGAAACATGAAAAACACACGAATCCGACTACAAATGCAAATGAATAGAATCGCTAGATGGATGGAAAAGTGGGGATTCCAGATTAACGCTGACAAAACTGTCAGCATGATCTTTAGCGCGAGACGAAAACGATCATACCTGGACAGATATATAAAGATTAACGGTAAGACCATAAAGAGAACAAAATATACAAGATTCCTGGGAATGATATTAGATGAAATACTAGACTGGAACAAACACATAGACCACACAGTCGAAAAAGGCAAAAAGACACTAAATCTGCTGAGAGTAATAAAAGGTAACGGATGGGGAACCCACACGAAAACAATGTTAATGGTATATAAGTCACTGATCAGAGGCAGAATAGAATATGGCAGCATAGTGTACGATGCAGCATCGGAACTCGGAAAAAGAAAACTGGACACAATCCAGAATCAGGCGTTAGGCATTATAATAGGGACAGGTAAAGGAATATCTAGGGAAGCCTTGGAAGTAGTACTAGGGATACTACCACTTCAGCTGAGAAGAAAACAACTGGTTATAACTACTGGGTGAAGGCGGCACAGGATGAGAGGCACCCAGCATTCAGTGTATTTGAGGAAACCAAGAGTAAATGGGGAGGAATACCCATAATAAAAATTCAAACACCAGCAGGGTGGAAAGCAGCACAGGAGATAAACGCGGAAGAGGAGCTAATAGCGACACTTAAACAAACAAAAGTCCACAGACCAAAAGTACCCCGATGGGAATTGAACCTGCCAATCACAGATACTACCCTAGCTAGCCAAATAGGTAAAGCAACAGAGGACATGGAAGCAAAAAACTTCGCGGAAGAATACATAAGGCAAATAAGCGAGGACAACCTAGTTATTTACACAGATGGATCAAAGAATGGCAAGGGGGAAGTAGGGGCAGGGGTATCAGTACCTTCCTACAAACTCAAAAAGAACTTCAAAGTGACGGACAACACATCGGTCTACACGGCAGAGCTGGTAGGAATTATGAAAGGACTGGAAATAGCGACAGAAAAACCCCCAATAAAACTAACTATACTAAGGGATTCACTATCTGCAGTACAGGCACTCGGTAGCTGTAATAAAGGAGACAGACCAGATCTAAAGAAAGAAATATTATCGGCAATAACAAATCTAAATTACATGGGTTGCCAAGTGACAATAGTATGGATACCGGCTCATAGAGGCATAGCCGGCAATGAGACGGCAGACATAGCTGCAAAACACGACAAAACCAGCCAAAATGCAGTAAATAATGGGCAAAGCGTAACGGAAGCAAAAAGTATCATTAAACAACACATTATCAAAAACTGGAAACAACAATGGAGACATAGTGACAGAGGAAGACATGTATATCTCAACTTAAATGAGCCCAGTATGAAAAGCCAAGTTAAAAACAATATGAAAATACCAACATATAAGAAACTGGAGAATGAGACTCGGGTATTGGAAAGATAAAATAAATAGCACAGCCTGCGTAGAATGCATGGTAGATAGCACTATAGAACATTACTTAATATCGTGCAAAATATACCACCAGGAACGTAAGGAGCTAATAGAATATTTCCAAACAAGAGATAGAATGATGACCATGAAAGAATGCCTGCAAACAGAAGGAGACTAGGAACTACAAAAGCAAGAACAAAAAAAGACATGTAAACAAAAAATGAAAACAGGGAGGGAGATAGCCAAGAAAATAACAAAATAACAAAACACAATTAAGAGTTACCGGAGACACACTAGGTAAAGAAATACCACACTAACAACAATGGATAACAGAAGAGATAGGAATATAAAAATGGATAGACTAGATAGTTGACAAATGTGCACATATGTATATAGGCATATATAGATTTAAAAAAAAATTATATATGTATATAAAACAGAAAACAATAGTAATATTAATATTATTATTATATATTAATATTAATAGTTTAATAAACAAACAAATAAAAACAAATCTATATATGGATATATGTATATGCGCATACGATAATCAGCAAATTAATCAAACAGTAACATAAATAAAGAACCAACAAATAGGAAAATAAATAAATCAATGCAGGGGCAGGCACGACCAGTGGCAATGGAACAAGCATCGAAGATGGCGGCGGCGAAGGAAGGACTGGAGGACAATGGAACGGAGAAAGAGGATGCTGGCGGCGAGAGCAGGAATGGAAGACAACGGAATGGAGAAAACCTGACAGGGTGGCATACGTCATTTTCACGCGCAAAAAACAAGTCAACAACTCATACCGCAATATGAACCACCTGGACAATAACCAATGACACAGAGGCTGGTTGACTCGGTGGAAAGTTTCTTTTTTTTTCGGAAAATGGACGGACGGACGATGTCACTCGGTAAATATTCACTGCTGTAAATATCATTCAGCTGAAGTATGCATTGTACATTTCAATATGAATATTGTCGCACTGACAAACACCAACAAAAAGCTCTGTGGAAGTCTCAATTAGTTCTCAAAGAATGCTACGTGCATCTAAAACCATGACTTGCTAAGTTGACATTACTGGATCAATAAGAAAACGAAGAGAAGAAGGAGAAGAAGAAGAAGAAGAAGAAGAAGAAGAAGAAGAAGAAGAAGAATGACAGGATCTCCAATAAGGCTTTAGAGAGTTGATAAGAGTTAATACAAGTCTAGTAGGGAGACACCAGACAGGAGAGACACCAGCACTATAAATAGCCTCACAAGGAGACACATTTGTGTCAGACAAGGGGCCAATGCGTACAAGTGAGCGAGGGCTTTCCCCAAGCCATTGGGAAGCTTGGCCTTACGAGTAACCGTGAAGTGCCCGGTTACTCTAGCTCACAAGCCAGCGTGCTTGGGACTCCATGCACGCAGGACTAGCTACTGCACGGAGGGGTCAGCGTCCGTGCTTGTCCACGCAATGTGTAGCGTGTGAACAGACCCGACTGGAGACGGTAGAGAGTAGACGTGTTCTTGACAAATGCTATAGTTTCTAGGCAATAGGCAAATATTAGGCTGTAAATTTAGATTGTGATTACTAGCATCATTTCTCACCACTTCATTGCATTCATGTTGTATAATGATCATGAAGCATACCGCTCGCAGAGCCATTAAATTGTCAGCTCTAAATAAATTGCATTCCTTTTGCAAATGTCACGAGTTGTTATTTCGTGCGGTGCAAAAGTAGGGGAGTCCTGAGAACTCTGTAGCGAACAAGTCGCTGACAAAGAAGAAGAAGAAGAAGAAGAAGAAGAAGAAGAAGAAGAAGAAGAAGAAGAAGAAGAAGAAGAAGAAGAAGAAGAAGAAGAAGAAGAAGAAGAAGAAAAAGAAGTGCCAAAACATCATGTCTAATGTCATGAACAAACAATTGCTGAGACATATTTGTGACGTGTGTAAAGTGTCTACTGTTGTGTTATTGTAAAATATTTGTGTTGACCAGGTGCGAACACAAGCTCAACTATGGATTACCACTTTGTACTTGTCGTGCTCCTCTTAAGTTTTACATCAGCTGAAAAAGGTATGGTCAAACAGATGTTGGTATTTATGATTTCTAATATTGAAAACAATGTATTCCCTTAGTGAATTTAAACACAGACGCCGTAAATAAAATAATAAATTTAGTGGAACTGCGGTAAAGCTGTGGTAATGTAAACAATATAAAATAACACAAATTAATGCAGCTTTATATAACAATCAATCAATCATGTGCCATGCCTGAAAGCGTGGGCGGTCATGACTCGCCATTTCACTCGATCACCAGAATCGTGGATCAGCTTAGTGTTCCTGTCTCGTCCATGCCATGTGGCCAAACCATCCAGGTATTTTCCTCTCGGTCTTCCTCTTGGTCTGTTCCCTTCGATCTTGCCAGTTGTCACTAATTTCTCCAATCCATTTCTTCTCATTACATGTCAAAAAAATTTTGACTGTCTTCCTCTAATTTCTCTAATCAGTCTACGATTTTCATTTGTCTCCTGTAGTACTTGGTTATTGGTCTTTCTGTCTGTCCATGGTATACTTTGCATTTTCCTGAGAAACCACATTTCTGCAGCCATCAGATGTTTTTCAGCTTGACTGCTCATTGTCCAAGTTTCACATCCATACAAAAGAAAAGGCTCTATGTATCCCCTCAACACTCTTTTTCTCGTTTCAACTGACATCTTTTCATTGGTCAAAATGTTTTTCATCTTGTAAAGGCTACTTTCGCCATGGCGATTCTTGTTCCAATCTCTTCAAGGCATCGCCCATCAGATGTTATGACTGTTCCGAGATAATTGTACCGATTCACTTGTTGAAGAATATTTCCATTGACTATATTACATTGTGGCACTTCGTTCTTCCTAGTGACGACCATAACCTGTGTCTTCTTACAATTTAATTCTAACCCCAGTTGCCCACTGTGTACAACAACCGCATCCACTAATTGTTGCAGATCCTGCGCATTGTCTGCAATCAATACTGTTTCATCTGCATATATAATGTTATTGATGTTTCGTCCTCCATTTCTGATTCCATTTATATCCTCTACATTTCTGAAATATTTTCACTGTATAGGGAAAAAAAGATCTGGAGACATTACACATCCCGGCCTAACACATCTCTTAATAGGCTGATATTGTCCCACTTCATTATCAATTCTTATTGCAGCTTGTTGTTTCCAATATACGTTTTTTATATGTCTAATGTCTTTCCCATCAATTTGTAGATCTGCAAGAATATCCACCATGTTGACATGTCTAATTCTATCAAAAGCCTTTGTATAGTCAATAAAGCAAAGATGTATATCCTTGTTTACTTCTATAGCTCGTTCAATAACTGATCGCAGCATATACACAGCATTTACTGTACCCTTTTCTTCTACAAACCCACATTGTTCCTCCCCTATTTCAGGTTGTAATTTCTTCCTAACTCTTTGCATGATATTTCGTAGCAAAATCTTTGTGATGTGACCCATTATACTAATTGTTCTATGTTGATCACATTTCAAGGTTCCTGATTTCTTTGAGATTGCAATAAATACAGAGTTACATAATTCAGAAGGTATATCTCCAGTATCATATAATGTGTTCAGCAGTCTGGTGACTTGCTCTAGTCCAAATTCTTCTAAAGCTTTAATCATTTCTGTTGTGATGTTATCTGCACAGGAGGCCTTGCCAGCTTTCATATGCTTAAGAACATTTCGAACCTCCATTTCCAGGGGAGGTTAACCCGGTCAACAAATGCCCGCAGAAGTCGGATGTGTCGGCCTAACGGCGCAAAAACGCAGCTCTGCTGTAAACAGGCACAACGCAATCACATCCGGAAAAAAAAACTCCGGATGAACGCAGAAGAAGAGGAAGAAGAAGAAGAACCTCCATTTCCAAAATTGGCGGCCTTCATGATTAAATCTAATATCATACTGTTCCTCTCTGTTATCATCATGAAGGTGTTTCACATAATCTGTCCACTACATGTAGAATCTGATCTTTTTCTATTATGATTTTGCCATATTTAGTTTTTAGACAGCCTGTTGATATACTTGTTCTTTTATTAGTAAGTTCCTGAATTCTCTTGTGCACTCATTTAGTATTTTGTCTGTTGTGTTGATTTTCAATTTCTAAGCACTTTTCCTCAAGCCATGCTTCTTTTGCCTCCTTACATAATACTCTGATTTGTCTGTGAATTTCTTCATATTTGGCAGAATTATTTTTCTTGAGTCTTCTTGTTTCCATTAGGTGTAAAATTTCTTCAGTCATCCATTTATTACGGCCCACCTTCTTTAATTTTGGAATAGTTGTTTCTGCAGCCAAACTGATTGAATTCGTCAACGTTTCCCATTGATCATTCCACATCCTGGAATAGGATCTCTAGATCAGACATTATATCAAATCTGTTCTGTACTTCTGTGTTGAATTTGTTTTGTATTTCCTTGTCATTACTCAATGTACACAAATCATATTTAGTGTTTCCTGTTATATACTTGACTTTCTTCAACTTTATCCTCAATGTTCCTGCGAGTAATCTGTGGTCACTATAACAATCAGCACTGGGAACTGTTTTTGCTAGTGTTAATGCGTTTCTAAATCTTCTGCTAATGAGAATGTAGTCAATCTGGTTTCTAATCCTGCTATCAGGACTCCTCCATGTCCATAATCTTCTAGGGTGTTGCTTAAACCAGGTGTTTCCTACAATCATTTCCTGTTGTTTTGCCCACTATACGAGTCTGTATCCTCTTTCATTTCTCTCTCTTAAACCATAATTTCCTACTGTGTATATATCCCCTTGATTTCCTACTTTTGCATTGAAGTCTTCTATTATGATGTTTATTTCTGAATTTTTACATTTCTTTAAGTCAGACTCTATATCATTATAAAATTCCTCTACACTATCTTCACTGGATTCTCCTGTTGGGGCATATACTTGAATAATATTTATGCTAATAGGTCTGCCACTTAATTTAACTAGTAGAACTCTGTCCGACACTTTATGTAACACAGTTACGGAAAACACAGGACATTGCGGCGACAAGCCTTCATCATAAAACACCACGGTAACTAAATTAAGTCATAAGAACGGGATGAGAAGAATGAAACGGTGGGGGGAAAATGAGAATAGTGAAGACAGAAAAATTTAAAATTGAAAAAAAAATGTGCTTTTTGTTTCAGAATCCCATCACAGTATCATAGCCTGGGGTTCTGAGATATGTAGCACATTTTCTCATTTCAATTTTTCATTTTCTCTTCATTGTTCTCTTTTGTTTTCATTTTATTTAATTCTTCTCATCCCGTTGAATTGAGTTGTGTGGCGTCAAGAACCCACATCACTGCACTGGGGACATTCCCATAAGCGCTCAGTCTTAATCTTCAACAGCCAGCGTAGAGTTCCAATAATAATGGTGCACACTGTAATCTGATTATGTGTCCGTCTTGCTTTACCTCTGAGTGACGACTGTCGACCAGATCCTCTAACCACTCCTTGCCGCTGCATTCTCTCTAGACCATGATAGCCTATCTGTTCTTCTGCATTAATTACACTCTCCCAGAGAGCCTTCACTACACCTGCTTTATGATCCATCAAATAACACCTCAATGATGCAGCACAAGCTAATCTGTCGGCCTATTCATTTCCAACCACCTAAGAGTGACCTGGAGAAAATGATCAACGAATGCTCACAACCCGGGACTTCTGAATCGATGTATGCCACTTTCCACGAAGCATGCCAGTCGTCACCTTTGCTAGCATGCTTTGTGAATCAGTTACAATCACAACATGCGTATACAGTTTGTTCTCCAACCCGCGGAAAGCTGCAGTAACCCCCACGCCTCCATTCTCAGACTTGAGGATGTGGTGCCAAACTCACCTTGACTAGACCTCTACTACTTTCTTCTACTATGAATCCCTGGGCACTTTTTTGCCTCTTAACACAGAGACATCGGTATAGATAATCACATCGCCAGGACCAAAGTACTCATGAATTAATTGCTGAAATTCAGCTTCCGTAGCGCCTCCTGGCCACACCCTACACTCATGGTCCAATGTGATTATAACCCCACACAAGTCAGAGTTTCTATTCGAACTCTGACCCACTCCTTGCCTCTGCCTATCTTCTCAAGTATGCACACTTCTCTGTAGTGTTATCTTCTGCCTGAGCCTTCCATGATCTTTCCATTAGCAACCTGTGACCCTTGACTACATCCGGAGAATCATGCAGGAGGTGTTCCTTGTCCGCAGCTACCTTGAGGTATGCCTTTGCAGGCAACATCTTGTGTCTGTCTGCAATGGTCGGTAGCGCCCGGATGTATTGCATACACACTATTGGGGTGTCCCTTGTACATCCCAGAATCACCCTCATGGCTTCATTCTGTATACACTCTAGTTTCATTAGCTGAATCTTTTTGAGACATCCCGTTCTTATGCCTTAATGTAGTCACTGGAGTGTCTTCTTCGTGTTTATATGTTGTGTTGTGTTGTGTATGTATGTGTTTGCTGATAAAGGCTAATCACCGCAGCGTCCTGTGTTTTCCGTAATTGTGTTCTGTAAAGCTGCATTACTTTGTTTAGTTTATGTTGTTTAAATAAAATAATGCACGGTTTCTTGCCTGTCATATTTCGCTGCATTTAGTCAGGTGCCAGGAAAGAATCGTGCAGTATATTGTATTTATGGCGTCTGTGTCTAGATTCTCTTTATATTAGTGCATCGTCCCCGTGAGTTAGTGGGACTATAAAAGGAATCCAAGAATATTAACACTGCAATCTACCACACATCTCGTAAGAGGGGACAAAGGAGAATACTCTCCGTGTGTTACCGGAAACTTAAAGGGAAACACAGAATAGTGTCTTACTATAGCCTGCCATACATGCCGTATCAGGCAGTGAAAGAGGGTTGGGCTTGCAAGCTGCCTTCCGCATCCCGTAGACAAACTTTAGCCACAAAACCCAACCAATCATGAGACGTAAAAACTCACGGGGAAGAGAAGTATAAACAGAAATGAATAATGTGGGAATGTCAAGGACAGAGCTGCACGAGAATAGCTACTGATATAGGAGTTGGGCGGGTTGGGTGGGGTTGGAGTGAATTGAGGGTCTATGGTTCATCTGGTGGGGTGGCGGGGTAGGGGTATCCCCTATCAAAAGAGAAGTAAGGTGCCTTCTTCCCTCCGCTAGCCTAGGGGGCTAGATTGGGCAAGACGGAGTACCCGTTTAGCCTCCCGATCAGGGTTACGTGAAGCCATAGGTGCAGGTCTTGGATGAAGCTGAAGAGCAGCCGATAGATAGTTATAGGTTATGGTCTCCAGCTTCACGACGGTAGGCAGAAGATCTCTGTTTAAGGAGACAATGGCTGCGGTCATTGACCAGTATGGTCACAGCTAAGAAGGAAAGCATTGGCTAACTACCTTCTGTACAGATGCCAAGAAAATTATGTTGTGCGATCTCATCGAAAATCAGAGAAACGGCTTAAATGGGTGCTCCATACGAGCTGCCTCTCCCAGTAAGGATAGTAATGCGCACCAGGTGACTCCAGACCGTCAGCAGGCTACTAGGTGCAAACGATTGCTATCATTGAAAGTAAGAACTTGGAATGTCAGAACAATGATTGCAGATGGAAATTAGAAAATATCAAACAAGAAATGGAAAGAGAGAAGATTACTCTTTTAGGAATGTGCGAAGCGAGGTGTAAAGGGGCAGGGATCAAGACAGGAGACGATTGTAAGATTATTTATTCAGGGGGAGAATAACGGCAAAGAGGAGTAACCATTATAATGGATCGGCAACATTCAAATTCTGTTAAAGATATTGGACCGTGTCAGACAGTGTTCTAGTAGCAAAATTAAACGGAAGACTTTTAAAATAAATACAATTCAGATATATGTTCCAACAAGCGAATGCAGTGAAGAACATATAGCGGAATTTTGTAATGACATGGAGTCTGCTTTGAAGAACTGTAAAAAATCAGAAACAAATATCATAATGGGTGATTTCAACGAAAAAGTAGGAAATCGAGGCGATAGAAGCAGTGTCGGCAACCATGGTTTGTGAGAGGGAAACGAAAGAGGATACAGACTTTTAGAATGGGCAATAGAATAAGATTAGATAGAATAACATTAGATATGCAGATGATACAGTATTAATTGCAGACAATGCGCAGGACCTGCAACAATTAGTAGATGCGGTTGTTGTACACAGTGAGCAACTGGGGTTAGAATTAAATTGTAAAAAGACTCAGGTTATGGTCGTCAGTAGGAAGGAAGAAGTGCCACAATGTAATATACAAGTAAATGGAAATATTCTTCAACAAGTGAATCGGTACAATTATCTTGGAACAGTTATAACATCTGATGGGAGATGCCTTGAAGAGATTAAACAAGAATCGCCATGGCGAAAGTAGCCTTTAGCAAGATGAAAAACATTCTGACCAATAAAAAGATGTCAATTGAAACGAGAAAAAGAGTGTTGAGGGGATACATAGAGCCTGTTCTTTTGTATGGATGTGAAACTTGGACAATGAGCAGTCAAGCTGAAAAGCATCTGATGGCTGCAGAAATGTGGTTTCTGAGGAAAATGCAAAGAATACCATGGACAGACAGAAAAACCAATGACCAAGTACTACAGGAGACAAATGAACATCGTAAACTGATTAGAGAAATTAGACGTAGACAGTCAAAATTTTTCGGACATGTTATGAGAAGAAATGGATTGGAGAACTTAGTGACAACTGGCAAGATCGAGGGGAACAGACCAAGAGGAAGACCGAGAGGAAAATACCTGGATGGCTTGGCCACATGGCATGGAAGAGACAGGAACACTGAGCTGATCCACGACACTGATGATCGAGTGAAATGGCGAGTCATGACCGCCCACGCTTTCCGGCATGGCACATGATTGATTGAATAGAATAAGGAATGTTTGTAGGAAACACCTGGTTTAAATAGCATCCTAGACAGCAGGATTAAAAACCAGATAGATTAAATCCTAATTAGCAGAAGGTTTCGAAATGCTTTAACAGTTGTAAAAACAGTCCCCAATGCAGACTGTTACAGTGATCACAGATTAATTACAGGCTTTAAAGTTAAAGAAAGTCAAATATACAACAGGAACCCTAAATATGATTTGTGCAAATTGAAAACCGGCAAAGAAATACAAGAATATTTTAGCATAGAAGTAATGAAGAAATTTGAAATATTGTCTGATCTTAAGATCCCATGTCAAGATGTGGATGATCAATGGGAAATTTTCAAGAATTCAATAAGTTGTGCTGCAGAAAAAACAAAACTATTCGAAAATTAAAGAAACTTGGTCGTAAGACATGGATGACTAAAGAAATTTTACAGCTAAAGGAAACAAGAAGACAGAACACTAATAAACCTGGGAAATATGAAGACACTCACAGAAAAGTCAGCATATTATGTAAGGAGGTAAAAGAAGCATGGCTCGAGAAAACCTGCATAGAAATTGAAACCAAAAAACAACACAGTAGTAAAAAAAAACCGAACTAATGCACACAAGAATTCAGAAGCTTACTAGTCAAAGAACACATACATCAGCAGGCAGCCTAAAGACAAAAGATTCAAAATCATAATAGAAAAAGATTAGATTTTACATGTTTGGTCAGATTATGTGAAAAACCTTTATGATGATAACGCAGAATAACAGAATAATATTCAAAATAATAATGAAGGACCATCAGTTTTGAAGATGGAGGATCAGAATCCTCTTACCATATGAAATCTGGCAAGACCCCCGGTTCAGACAGCATCAAAACCGAAATGATTAACGCTCTAGAAGAATATGGAATTGATAAAGTTACCAGACTGCTGAATAAAATATCTGATATTGGAAATATACCTTATGAATAATGTAAATCTGTATTTATTGCAATTCCAAAGAAATTAGGAGCCTTGGAATGTGATCAACATCGAGCAATTACTATAATGAGTCACGTCACGAAGACTTTGCTAAAAATTATCAAGCAAAGAGTTAGGAAGAAAATACAACCTGAAATAGGAGAAGAACAATGTGGGTTTGTGGAAGGCAAGGGTACAATAAATGCTGTGCATATACAGAGAACATTAATTAAACGTTCTATAGAAGTAAACAAAGATCTACACCTTTGCTTAATTGAATACACAAAGGCTTTCGATAAAGTGAGACATGTCGACATGATAAGGATTCTTGAAGATCTACAAATTGCTGGAAAAGACGTTAGACTTAAAAAAAAATAAAAAATAAATAAATTGGAAACAACAAGCTGCTGTGAGAATTGATAATGAAGTAGGTCAATATCAGCCTATTAAGAGAGGTGTGAGACAGGGATGTGTAATGTCTCCAGATCTTTTTTTCCCTGTACAGTGAAAGTATTTTCAGAAATATAGAAGATATGGAAGGAATCAACATTGGAGGACGATACATCAATATATTTGATTGAAAGACAATGAATAGGACCTGCAAAATTAGTAGATGCGGCTGTTGCACACAGTGAACAACTAGGGTTAGAACTGAATATTAAGAAGACACAGATTATAGTCGTCACTGGGAAGAAGGAAATACCACAGTGTGATATACGAGTAAATCAGTACGGTTATCAATATAACAAAATAACAATATATCCTGGCCTAGGACAGAGATCACCATTATCTCCGGTACTGTTCAACGCCTACACAGTGAGAATCACCAGTGAGCAGATCACTGGACCTGGTAGGATATTGTCATATGCATTGGCACCTTGCTGTCTTGACAGACGATAGTATGTGCTTCAAAAAGACATAATAACTTTTACTCATGGTGGTGGCGAATGTGACTGATAAGGCCAATTCGCGCTGTAAATGTTCGTTCACAGTGAGTGCATGTGAACACGCGGTCATTTCCACCATCATGCACCATCTTACGTCTCACACGCTTGGTGTGTGACTTATCTGCAATAACTTTCTCCTTTGTCTTTATTCCATTTCTGATGTTTGCCCTCCAAGAAACACGTTCAGCGGCGACTTGCTCCCAATGTGCATTATCAATGCCTGTATCAATCATGTCCCGCTTACACACATCTTTGTATCGTAGTAGAGGCCGACCCTGAGATCTCTTACCCATCTGTAATTCACCAAAAAAGATGTCCTTTGGTATTCTACCATCATCCATCCTCCTAAGATGTCCTATCCATCTAAGTCTACGAAGACTGAGCATGGAATAAACCGTCACACAACCTGATCTTTCCAATACTTTAGTATTTGTGATTTTGTCTTGCCACTTAATACCAATAATTCTTCGCAGACACCGCATATGAAAGCTGTGTAAACGTTTCTCTTGGTGTGAGTAAGTTGTCCAGGTTTCACTGCCATAAAGAAGAGTACTAAGGACACAGGCTTGATAGACAAGGACTTTTGTTTTGGCAGTAAGCTTCCTGTTCTCCCAGACTCTTTTTCTTAACCTGTTCATTGTTGTTGCTGCCTTACCAATCCGGATGTTGATTTCCTGATCTAGGGATAATTTGCTATTTACCACTGATCCTAGATATGTAAAATGGTCTACCATCTCTAGTTCGGCGTCGTCAATAAAGATTGATGGTACCCCATGTGCACCTTGTGACATAATCTGTGTCTTCTTTTTGCTAATTGTTAAACCAAATTCAGAACAAGCATTGGAGAATGCAGATAGTAGACATTGCAATTCTTCCTCAGAGTGGGTCGTAACTGCAGCATCATCTGCAAAAAGCAACTCTCTGATCAGTACCCTCCTAATTTTGGTCTTGGCCTTCAATCTCTGAGCATTGTAGAGGCCGCCATCTGAGCGTGAGTGAATGTATATACCACCATCCTGATCACGAAAGGCATATTTCAGTAGAAGTGAAAAGTATATTCCAAAGAGGGTGGGAGCTAGTACACAACCTTGCTTAACTCCACTCTTGATTTCAAACTCTTCAGAAGTTGCACCATCAAACTTGATTATACCCTTCATGCCTGTGTGGAACGATTCCACAATGGACAGAAGAGTTGGTGGGCAGCCAATCTTCTTTAGTGCCTTGAACAGACCCTCACGACTGACCAAATCAAATGCCTTTGTGAGGTCGATGAAGGCAATAAACAGTGGTTGATTCTGTTCACGGCATTTTTCTTGCATTTGTCGCAATGAGAATATCATATCAATGGTAGACCGGTTCTGTCGAAAGCCACACTGTGATTCGGGGTAGACTTGATCTCCTAGGACTTGAAGTCTGCGCAGAACAATTCTGGCAAATACTTTTCCAACAATACACAGAAGTGAGATACCCCTATAGTTGTTGCAGTCGCTCCGATCGCCCTTGTTCTTGTACAGTGTAATGATACTTGAATCTTTTAAATCCTGTGGGACCTGTCCTTCTCGCCAGCATAGCTCTATTAGCTGGTTGATCTGTAGAGTGAGCGTGTCTTGCCCACTCCTGATAACCTCTATTGGAATCCCATCTTTACCTGGAGCCTTGCCAGATGCAAGTTCATTTATAGCACACTTAACTTCTGTTATGGTGGGAAGTGTGTCCAGGTGGTCAAGAGTTGGTAGAGCCTCTATGGCGTTGAGGGCATCATCCGCTAGTTTGGTCTCACTTGAGTAAAGCTCCAAATAGTGCTCTACCCATCTGTCCATCTGCTGTTTCTTATCAGTTATGATTTCTCCAGTCAAGGTTTTCAATGGTGCACTTCTTTTGATCATTGGACCACAGGCTTTCTTTATTCCTTCATACATGCTTCTGATGTTTCCCTTATCACTTGCGATTTGAATGGACTCACATAACTTGATCCAATAATCATTTGCACACTGCCTGGCAGCCTTTTGCACATCCTTCCTAGCTTGCTTTAGCTCACTCAGATTGTTACGCGTTGGTCTTTCCTTGTTTTACAAGAGATCTTCTTCTTATCAATCAAGGGCTGCAGAGTCTGGCTGTTTGCCGCAAACCAGTCCTGCCTCTTATGAACCACATTTTTATAAAGAGTTTCCTTAAGTTGACCACACTTTTAATTTACTGTACAATTTTCTGGTGTATCAGTGAAAGCGTCTTCAAGTTGCTGTTGAAACTGAAAGCACTTTTCAGGATCGTGAGTGTTAATAATATTAATCCTGGGGCTAGATTTGTGTTTAGCTGTGTAGATTCTCTTTGGTCTCAGTCTAACCCTTGCAACAACCAAAGAATGATCCGTATCACAGTCAGCACTGTGGTAACTTCGAGTCAATGATATATGGTTCAGATGTTGTCTCCGTGTGATGATGAAGTCCAGCTGGTGCCAATGGCCGGATCTTGGATGTTTCCATGTGACCTTATGCAGCTCTTTTGTTTTAAAAAAGGAGTTTGTAATACATAGGTCATTTCTGGTGCAATGCTCCAGCAGCCTTTGCCCATTTTCATTCATGCGACCGATGTTGTATTTTCCAAGGCACACTGGCCATGAACTCGAGTCCTTGCCCACACGAGCATTGAAATCACCGAGCATATAAATGTAGTCAGATTTTGGAACTGCCTTGATCACGGAGTCTAACTCCTCATAGAACGAATCCTTCACATCATCAGAGGAATCGAGTGTCGGTGCATATGCAGTAATAATGGTGGCAAAACCACAAGAGGTTGCCAAGCGCAGGGATAATAGTCTTTCATTTCCTCCTGCTGGAATTTCAATCATTCCCAGTAGCGAATTCTTCACTGCAAAGCCCACACCGTGTTGCCTTTTTTCTGCCTGCCCTCTACCCTTCCAAAAAAAGGTGTAATTGTTTTCCCTGAGTGACCCTTCCTCAGCGAGGCGAGTCTCCTGCAGGCCAGCAATATCAATGTTAAGACGATTGAGTTCGGCATCAATCACAGCCGTTTTTCTCACATAGTCAATATTGGTCAAGTCAGTGGAAAATCCTGCACACATGGTTCTCGCGTTCC
This sequence comes from Cepaea nemoralis, assembly GCA_014155875.1. Classification (NCBI taxonomy): domain Eukaryota; kingdom Metazoa; phylum Mollusca; class Gastropoda; order Stylommatophora; family Helicidae; genus Cepaea; species Cepaea nemoralis. The sequence continues at coordinate 71,019 of JACEFZ010018167.1, read as the reverse complement.
AGGTGTCAAGCCGAAGCTTAAGGTTTCTATTTTTCTTTTTACTAGTACCTGGTGCATTGGTTTTACAGCCTGCGATTCAGATTTTGTCCTAGCCCCAAGCACCCATTGAAGCAGGCAGGCTGTGGCGGATCAGCACCCAATTGGCCGGGGGCTACCCAGCTTGAGGCGGGCGGTAGCTGATCAGTGACACCTGTAGGTGTCTCCCACCGTCAGAGGCAACGCGTGGCGCCCCATGTCTACGCCAATTGACAGGGACTTATAACCCGTAACAGTTGCCTCTCGCTTTGATTACGAGACCGGTTAAGACCAGGGATGGAGTTATTGCCTCTCCATAGAACAAAGCCTGGGCTAAAATATAGAGATCATGTGTTGCCTATGCAGCATGATCCCTCTCTCGGCCTGCCTAGTTCACTCCAGAGGAAAGGTAACACCTCTACATCTGGAACAAGACAAGCTGCAGAAGCTGCCGGATCAGCAAAGCAATGCTCTAACTGTCCGCCTGTTGGAGCTTCGATTCTAGACCAGCCGCCAACCAAGGCTTAGGGCCTGGTCTGCCCTGCCATGACATTTTGTCTTTAGGTTGCATTTCCTCGCACCAGGGTAAGCTTGTACCCTCCCAATTGCGCTCTTCCGCCCGAAGCCGTTGGCACAATGTGGTGTGTCGGGTTTGGTAAGCGCCGCCCAACGTTCGGCGCTAACAGCAAACAGGTAGTACCGTCTACTTTTATTTGGTAGCTCAGTCATATCTGACTAAGACCTGACACACAAACATTGTCATATGCCGACAATGTTTTAGTCTATCGTCAGGGTAAGGATAGAGATCAGGTTGCTGTGGAACTGCAAACCGAACTCAATCGCATAAGTACTTGGTGTGCTGAAGCTGGGGCAATGGTCAAACCAACAAAGGCAACAGTGACATGGTTCTCGTTGAATAATCATATTGTCAACACTCCAACACCAACTGTTAATCTGTGTTCAGAAACTGTGGAAAGAACGCAGGCAATGAATTACCTGGGGAAACGTTTTGATCAAAGCCTTGCTTATAATGAGCACATAGACCAGGCGATAACAAAGGCCAAGCGGGGTTTGGCTGCGATGCGGATGATGGCGGCAGCAAACTGTGAGCAGCGCTATCTATGCCTCCTATATGAGGGGCTGGTCATGTCTGTTTTTGAGTATTCAATGGCAATCCTGACTCTTAGCCGTAAGCTGATAGAAAGGATGGACAGGATACAAAACGAAGCTATGCGCACTATTCTTGGATGTGCAAGAGATACATCATGCAGAGTGATGCGCTACCTTCTTGATTTTCCAACAATTGAAGACAGACTACAAATTTGCAGAGCACGTACCTACCTCAGAGTTAACACAAACACACAACATCCACTGCATAGTGAAATTAGGAAGGTGAAGGGCAGCAGGTTAAAAAGAGGAAGGTCGTGGATGGGTCAAGCCGAGGACATTCTTCAACAGGTATGTTCACTGGAGGACTTAGAACCTGGCGAGGAGTGGGTACAAGTGCCAACAGATGTCTATACGCCCTTTTCAGTTTGCACCCACCTAGACAGAAAATGCAGACAAGAAAATCCGGCTGCTGTGGAGGTAGAAGTACAAGCGTTGATTTTCGAGAATTCGATAGACAGTGATGCTGTCTTCTACACAGATGGATCGGTCGTCCGACATGTGAGAAGCTCATTGGCCCTCACGGTGCGGGCGGGAGGGATAATTGTGAAGGAGGACTCTGGTGCTTTTGTTGAGACAAGTAGCCTGACTATGGAAGTCATGGCAGTAAGTAAAGCAATAACATGGCTCGAGACACAGACATGCAATAGAGCATGTTTTCTTAGCGACTCAATGAGTATGCTCAAGAGGATAGAGATGGGATGAATCCGAAGAGAATGGTTGCTGTCCCTGGAGCGGTTTCGACTGACAAAGATTAGTTTCATCTTCGTACCAGGGCATGCAGTGGTACAAGGAAATGAGCGGGCTGTCAAGCTCGCAGATAAGGCTAAGGTGGATGGCGGACGCGCCATGGACCAGGCTGACATTCTGAATGCTCTACGAGAAGTAAGACTTGTGCGAGAACCATGTGATGACTGCAAATCTACAACAATGGTCAGACTGCGAGAACAGCAAATCAAAAGAGGGGTGGCCAGACAAGAACACTACGCAGGAAGCCAAAGAAGATTGATAAACCAACACAGAATTGGTATCGTTAGCCGCTACACGCTGCGGGATTTGCTGAGAGGGGCTGGATGGACTGAATGAATTTATGGACTGAATGGTTCGATAAGCAATGAGGTTGATCTGTCTACTAAATAACTAACTAACTGCCAAAAGGTAACTGCGATAAACATAATAATGAACATCAGCAAAACACAACTCTTTCGTCGGGGTGAAACCAAATGGACAGAATCCGGAAGCAATGTGCTAACATGATTGACAACTCGAAGCTGGTAGACGTGTCCGATATTTCAACATCTATTGCCGGTGGTCAGCTTGTGCTCAAAGATCAATCAAAATATGAATAATATTAATAATCCTCAGAATACCGTTCCTGTTCAGCCAGGTGGGCCGGTATTGTAGCCATACATATAATCATCACACAATGTGAGCCTATTATAGAAATGTTGGGGCAATGTCTTACCACTTCTCGTCAGCTACTGCTTCTTGTCAATTGGCCGTTGTGTCACCTTGCCATCATTGCCAAATCCTAAGTTACGCATGTGTGGCCATCCTTTGTTCCTGACTGAGGAATAGTGCCTTAACAATCTAGCTCTTCTATCAAGTATTTATTAGTGTCATCGTCTTGCTCATGTCTAGGTATCTGAGCTCGGGTTCACACAGGCAACAATAACTCCGTTCAATATGATATCGAACATTTATTGTATTTCAATATACAGTGCGTTGGCGCAGTGGGTTAACAATCCCGCGCTATGTTACATATCACAGATAGTTAACATCGTCACACATGGTTATCATAAACATTCTAGCAAACTATCTAGCCTATGTCTATATATCTATTGATATCTATTGAGTCCCTCTAAGGCAGGCCCTGTTGTCTCTCTGAAGTCCGTCTGTCCTCTGCCGGTCCACACGTGTCCCAATCCGACACGGGTGGTAACTCTGTCCGAGTTCCTCGTGGACCCCGCAATAGGCGGGCCACATCAGTGTCCACGGGACCATGGACTCAATGACCAGTCCTTCGAGAAGGCTCTAGATTACTCTGGCCTCTGAGTGACTCACTTCTATCCCTTGGGCGGGAGTTGCAGCCCTTTAATTAATATCTATAAATGTGAGGCGGTGACAGGATTCCCCCCTCTCCCCTGATATGATGGTTTGTTATAGGGTAATTAGATCTGCTCTAATTCTGTCACCGAATCACATAAAGTCGGTGTTTGTAGTTTGGTGGACAGTAACCTGGTAACCTACATACTGGCATCAAAACTCATGTATTCTCCCATACACCACTTCTCTGATTTGGTGAAGAGATCACTCTCTCTCCTGTGTCCTTAAAAATGCTTATCTGACCGAAGTTACGTGACGTTTAGTAGTTGTTTTTACAACCCGTCCTTCTCATAGTACCCCACTGATACCAAGACAATTAACCTCTGTATTAAAGAGGATTAACAAGACCGAAGTCCTGGCTAATTAAGTACACCTTCAAATCTTGATCTGTGTGTGCATTTCAATACACTTTTACTCTCGTATGTTGTATAATGCTAAATATGTAGTTACGTTGTTATTTTATCCCCTCAGACTACATGTGTCCCTGTTGGCTTGTTAGTGTGTTGACTAATAAGTTGCTGTTTCTAATAAAGTGATTGCATTTTAAATTGATAGTGTTCAGTTTTAAGTGTGTGCTGAATGTGTGGCTTATTTCCAAGCGTCACGAGTTGGGATAACCTCAATCATGAATTACTCCACTGTGTGCAATACATGATCAGGCATTCCAAGTAGTGGTGCTTAGATGTATCCTACCTACTAAACTAAGTATCTTAAACTAACTCCTAAACTAAGTATATTAAACTAACTACTAAACATGTATCAACAATTTAGACAAGTCATGTAGTTTACATGAAAGACGCAGACAAATTAAAATAAATACGTTTTGCGTACAATTTGTCCGCTCAGTATATCGTTCTCTCATTTAATTCATTCACGCTGTCATTCACTCACCTTTCATTCAAATAGTATTTGGTTAAAATATATACTTAAAGTTGAGGTAAGTGTTATTGCCCTTAGAACAAATGGAATAGGCGATATTTGCCCTTTAAGAAAATACGTACTTTTTGTACGATGAGTCAAAAATGGGTTATAATTTACACAGAGACAATTGTATAGGACGGTGATTTATCCTATTAATGGAACTACCTGTAATGTTATGGTAGAATATGTACATATTACAGGTTAACACTATTTTATATACAAAATTAATGCAAATATAATACATATTTAATACTAAAGTAATTAATTAATTAAGTAACTAAATCCAACGATGATGTGCGCGTTGTCCTCCTGTTGTTAGCGTGTTATGCCATGAATGTTAAAGTTAGTATGGCTGTCTCTTGAGTGTTGTAGTCGACGTAGTTCTGTTTCGGCTGTTTGCAAAGTCTCGTAGCAACAGCAAGTATGGAATGTTCTCAATGTTAGCGTATAAAGTGTTCTTCTAATTTTCAGAGCGAATTCACAGGTTGAAATCATTACACTGTTAATGTCTCTCGCTCGGATCGTTCTAGAGCTTGGGCAATTGATAGTATAGCTCTTCACGTATAGTTCATAAAGTGTGACTCTTAAGGTTTCATGTTCGTGGGTGTCACAAGTAACTTATTTAATGAGGTGTTATTACTATTCACTGGGAGTTCTCTAGCAGGTGTAGAGTTACACTGTTATATGCCACAGACTAAAAGTATCACAGTTTCTAGTATGGCGAATGGTCGATGTGCTAAATGTCATTCTACTGGCGCATTCGTTTGCCGTGATAATAGGTCAGCAATAATGTTGTCCGTGCCTCTGATATGGCGGATTTCGAAGTCGAAATCTTGAAGAAGAAGACACCATCTTTTAAACGATGGTTTTTCGGTGACCCTTGGTTAAGGACCAACAATGGCGAATTGTCAGTGAGCACAACAAAGTGACTACCTAAGAGGAACTTAGATAATCTCAATACACAAAACAGTAGGCTTAAAGCCTCCAATTCCACTGTAGCATACCGGATCTCTGCCTTCTTTAGTTTACGGCTTACGTAGAGAATCGGGTGTCTCACTCCATCCACTTCTTGCATTAAACATCCTCCTATTGCGATAGCACTCGCATCTGTGGTCAAAATAAAGGGTAAATTTATGTTGGGTAATCGTAAGACTGGTGGATTAGAAAAAATACGTTTCAATCTACACATTGCATCGTCTAAGCTGGTACTTTTACAAATTTTTGATGGATGATCTTTAGTTAACATATCAGAAAAGACTGAGGTAAGTTCTGCCCAATGTGGGATAAATTTAGAATAATAGTTAATAAGACCTAGTAAACTTCTAATTTGTTTCTTTGTGGTAGGCACTTCTAGATTAAGAATCTTGGAAACAATTTTATCATCTGTCAACAATTTGCCTTCAGAAATTCTATGACCAAGGAAGTCTATTTGTCTATAGCCTAATTCAACCTTGGAAGGTTTGATAGTAAGTCCAAAAAGAGAGATTTGGTTGAAGACTTGTTTGAGGGTAAGTAAGTGAGAAGTCATATTAGAAGAATGGATGCATATATCATCAATATAGGCTTCAACATCTTTAATTCCGTGTAATAACAATCTAGTTAATCTAACAAATGTGGCCGGCGCGTTCCTGAGACCAAATGGAAGATATAGCCATTCGTACAAACCGAGGGGTGTTGCGAATGCTATTATATGTCTAGAAGCAGGGTGTAGTGGCACTTGCCAATATCCTTTCGCTAAATCAGTCTTGGAAAATAAGGATGATTGAGCCATATTTAAAATGAGATCTTCACAACTGTTCATTGGCTCTGC
>JACEFZ010018167.1:35000-60000 GCA_014155875.1 Cepaea nemoralis | reverse complement strand
TCTGTCTGTCTGTCTGTCTGTCTGTCTGTCTGTCTGTCAAAATAATATTATTTCCAAATCACGTATGTATTATTATTGCACGTTTCTAATGCATTTTTATGCATCATCATCATCATCATCATCATCATCATCATCATCATCATCATCATCATCATTTTCATTATTATCCCCTAGTGCCTTGCCGGCTGGCGTGGGCATTCATTCCTCTCCACACATTGCTATCTCCAACGTCATGGATCATTTTGGATATTGATTCCATTCTATGCTTTGGCACAAGACTGGCAAGAATCTTCTCATGATGTCTTCCTCTATCTCTCTTTCCACAAGTCTTTCCGGTTGTCACTATATGTTCCCATTTTTGTCGTCTCATAACGTGGTCAAAATGTATGACTGCTTTTTTATGATGGTTGTGATAAGTTGGTTTTGCACCTCAACTTCCCTCCAAACGCCCAAATTGCTTATTTTGGCTGTCCAATTAATTTTATCCGGTTAGCGGGGTAGGGGTATCCCCTATCAAAGGAGATGTAAGACGCCTCCTTTCCTCCGTGAGTCTACGGGACACCCTTGGGCAAGGTGGAGTACCCGTTTAGCCCCCCGATCAGGGTTACGTGAAGCCATGGGAGCAGGTGGTGGATGGAGTGTGAGAGCAGCCGACAGATTGTTGTTGGTTATGGTCTGCACTCTGCGGCGTTAGGCAGATGATCTCATCAGAAGAGACAATGGCTATGGCCACCGATTGGTACAGTCACTGCCCAGAAGGAAAGCAATGGCAAACTACCTTCTGCAAAACTTGCCAAGAAACTATAACAACTATGATAGAAAACATAATAAGAAAGAGATCTGGTGGCGAGACCCCCAAGCCAGGCAGATCAGATAACACTGGGGAAGAGTGTGACATAGGGGCAAGTACTAGTAATCGTGATGACGGAGTTAATCCTGACTGTGTTACCAAGGAAATCCCCTGTGTCAGACTAAGAAAAAGAGTGAGAATAGGAACGTGGAATGTGAGAAGTCTGTATGAGGGGAAGCTTAAAGTAGTGTGTGATGAGATTGAGAGGTTAAATATTAAAATTTTAGGAATTAGTGAACATCGCTGGAAAGGCAAGGGGCATTTTACAACTGAAAATGGAAGTCTTTTCATTTATTCTGGTAGAGACGTCGGAGGCCAGTTTAGATAAAACAACTGCAAAAGCTTTACTGGGATATAACCTAATTAGTGATAGAATCCTCACTATTAGACTTAAAGGCCGTCCAAAAAACACAATACTCGTACAGATATATGCGTCTACTTCAACAGCAGAGGAGGACGAAATTGAAGATTTTTACTACACACTGCAAGACACATTAAATAAGATTGGTCATAATGATACAGCAATAATACTGAGAGATTTTAATGCAAAAGTAGGTGCAGGAAAAGCTGGAAATGAGAGACACGTTTTAGGAAAATTTGGATTGGGAAACAGAAAATGAGCTGGAAATGAGAGACACGTTTTAGGAAAATTTGGATTGGGAAACAGAAATGATGCAGGTGACAAATTAATTGAATTTTGCACAGAAAATGATTTAATGATAGCCAACACACTTTTTAAACAACACCCTAGAAGACTCTTAATATGGTAGTCCCCGGACAGTATTACCAAAAATTAGATAGATTATATTTTAATACAAAGAAGATGGAGATCAAGCATAACATCTACAAAAACCCTACGAAGTGCAAACTGTGATACAGATCATTAGTTATTAGAAGCAGATCTGAAATTAAAACTCAAAAAGCTTACCCGAGGACCAAGGCCACTTCGTTTTGATCTCACAAAAATACCAGATGCATACACTGTAGAAGTTAGGAATCGTTTTAGGGTCTTGATGTCTGTACAAGAGGAAATGACACCTGATGAACTGGCAGTACAAGCTAGAGATATCTTGATAACTGCAGCCAAAGATTTAATTCCGACCAAGAAAAAGCAACTTAAGCCATGGATTACATGAGACACGTTAGAATTAATAAAACAACGAAGGGAACTGAAACAGAAAGGAGGTGAATCCGATAACAGCAGGATGAAGTATAAATCTTTAACTCGAGAAATAAGAAGGAATACCAGAAAGGACAAAAATCAATATATATAAGATTGCTGTACCAGAATAGAGCAATATCATAAGTCTAGAAGATATTACGAAATGTTCAAAGAAATTAAGATATTGACAAGAAATGTTCAACCTCAATTGAATGTTATCTGTGACAAGATTGGAAATGCCTTAACAGAATCTAGACAAATTCTAGAAAGATGGCAGGAGTATTGCAGTGGAATGTATGATATGAGTGACAGTGAGGATATGAATGAGATACATGAACCAATGGCAGCAGAGACAGAACCTGAACCCTCATTAGACGAAATTGCTTGGGCAATAAAGAGCCTGAAGAATGGTAAATCACCTGGATGTGATGAGATACCAGCTGAGCTAATTAAAGCGGGGGGAGAAGAACGCATACAAATCTATCACGCATTATGTAAAAAGATATGGAAATATGGTATATGGCCAAAAGATTGGAAGAGAACTATCCAATACCAAAAAAGGGCAACCTGAAATTATGCACCAACTATAGAACTGTTGCCCTGATCATTCATGCAAGTAAACTTCTACTAAAAATCATAATGGGAAGACTTCGTAAGAAAATGGAAGAAGAAATTAACGTGGTTCAAGCTGGATTTAGACAAGGAAGAGGAACAAGAGATCACATTCTCAATATGCGTTTCATAATAGAGAAGTGAAGAGAATTTAATTTAAACATATTCTCATGTTTTGTGGATTATTCAAAGGCATTTGACTGTGTACAACATCAGAAACTTTGGGAAATAAAGAGGAATATGGGCTTTCTACAATATGTAATACAACTCATAAGAATGCTCTATCTAGACCAACAACCGGCGGTTAGAATAGATGGCGAGACATCAGATTGGTTTGACATCAAGCAAGGAGTCCGTCAGGGCTGCGTGCTGTCACCCTATTTGTTTAACCTGTACGCCGAAAATATAATGAGAAATGTAAGAGATTATATAAATAGGGAGCTACATGATGCCCTAAATATCGGTGGTCTTGACATACCAGAGATTCGGTATGCTGATGATACAGTATTGCTATCCACCACACAGACTAGTATAGAAAACCTCATAGCCTCAACCCAATTGAATAGTGAAAATCACAACTTGTATCTTAATATTGCAAAAACAAAGATAATGCATACAGATAAATCCACTATGGAGAAAGAAATATATGTTAATGAGGAAAAATTGGAGGTTGTGGAAAATTTTGAATATCTTGGGTCATTGATTACCAACAACGGTAACGCAATGAAAGAAATTAATCGACGACTATCAATTGCTCTTCAAAGACTAAAACAACTGAATAAATTATGGAACGGGACAGACAGAACTACAAAAATTAGATTTTTAAGAGCATGCATCTTTCCCATTGCAACATACGCCTGTGAGACCTGGACACTTACTAAACAAGCTGAACAGCGCATAAATGCCTTTGATTATAACTGTTATAGACGAGTTCTAAGAATATCTTGGGTAAAGAAAAGAACAAATGCATCAATACTTCAAGAGCTGAATATTGAAGAAGGTTGGCTATTAAAGACGATAAAACAAAAAAATTGAAATATTTTGGTCACTTGAAACGTCACGAAAGTTTGGAGAGAACAATAATGGAGGGGTATATGCATGGGATGATAAATACCAATGAGGAAATGTGCAACACATGGAAAGAATATTTTATTGAATTACTAAATTGTGAAGCTCCAAGTAACATTTTCTCACAGGAAGAGGTTCTAACATGCGAACCACAAATTGAAGAACCTGCATTTGAAGAAATCCTATATGTAATCACACGACTTAAAAACAATAAGGCAACTGGGACTGATAGAATTGCTGCTGAATTTATAAAGGCAGGTGGCCATGCATTACATCTAAAGCTATACGAACTAATAATAAAAATCTGGAGGACAGAAGAATTACCCATGACTGAAAGAGTCGTTATTGATACCTATCTTTAAGAAAGGAGACAAGTTCCAATGTGGAAATTATAGAGGAATATCACTATTGTCCACAAGCTATAAGATACTATCCGCAGTATTACTAAATAGACTAAAACCATATTCAGAAGACATATTAGGTGACTACCAGGCGGGTTTAGACAAAACAGATCAACAATAGATCAGATATTTATCTTACGACAAATAGCCGAGAAACATTGGGAATATAAAAGAGATCTCCATAACATTTTGTGGATTTTAAAAAGGCTTATGATAGTGTCCATAGGAATAGTCTATGGAATGCTATGCAGGAATTTGGAATACCAAGGAAGTTAATCAACATGACCAGACTATGCATGGAAGATACTTATAATATAGTAACATATAAAGGCAGGAAATCAGACCCCTTCCAAATAACATCTGGCTTGAAACAGGGTGATGCACTATCGCCGCTACTCTTCAATCTGGCTCTAGAGAAAGTTGTAAGGAAGGTAAAGGAGGAATGTGATATTGGAGGAACATCCAAGCTGCTTGGTTATGCAGATGATATAGATATTATATGGCAAAGTGAACAAAAGACATTGGAAATATTGACTAACTTAAAGGAAAAAGCCCAACAGATGGGGCTGGTTATCAACCAAGATAAGACAGAATATATGGTAATTTCAAGAGACGGAATGGCTAGAAACTCTGGCCACATACAAATAGATAATATGACCATTAAAAGAACGGAAACATACAAATACCTGGGTACAGATCTTCAACTGCTCCAACATCATAAGGGAAGAAATACAAACTAGAATCAACTCTGGAAATAAGATATACTATGCACTACAACATCTACTAAAATCAAAGGCGCTATCTCGTAACACCAAAATCACAATATACAAAACACTGATCAGACCAGTTGTGCTGTATGGCTCTGAAACCTGGAGTACAACGAAAGGAGACGAAGCCTTGTTACAAACCTTTGAGAACAAAATTTTAAGACGCATCTTTGGACCCATTAGGGATACACAAAGTGGAGAGTGGAAAAGAAGAAGTAACAAAGACATTTATGATCTGTTTAAGTCCCCGCTAATCACTGGTATCATGAAGGCTAATAGACTACAATGGCTGGGGCATATAGAAAGAATGGAAGATAATAGGGAAACAAAACTCGCTTACACTCAGGAAATAAATGACCGTAGACCCCGAGGTAGACCAAGAAGGCGGTGGAGAGATAATACATGTACAGACCTACAAGCACTTGGAATCAACGACTGGCAAGAGAAGGTCCACCAGAGAGACGAATGGAGACGGATTGTATTTGCAGCAAAGAACCTCAATGGCTCGGAACGCTGAAGAAGAAGAAGAAGAAGATATGCATGGGAAGAGAGGATGAAGAATGCCAAAGAGAAGATGGATGCAGGATGTGGCGGATGATCTCCAGATGGGTGTATCGGACGCGGGACACCTTGCTTATGATCGAGAGGTTTTCCGGAAGGTTGTTATGGGAGCGAGGTTCTGCAAAGGATATGCTACTGAATGAATGAATGAATGAATTAATTTTATAAAACCACATCTCCAATGCTTCCAGTGATTTATTCGCCTTTTTACTAATGGTCCAGGATTCGTAGCCGTATGCTAAAATTGGTTCTATATACGTTGCAAGATCTCTTGTTCTTCTAACGTTCTAGGACAATGACTTATTGCACAAAACCTTTTTAATGCGAAAATGAACATAAACTTGCGCAGTAAATCATAAACAGCCACAAATGTCGTGATTGATTGCGAGGTCTTGTCAAGACCATTCAACTAAGTCTGTCTTTATCTCTTTTCCTGTTTACTTTAACTGATTTGCTGCATGTTTACTCTCTCTCTCTCTCTCTCTCTCTCTCTCTCTCTCTCTCTCTCTCTCTCTCTCTCTCTCTCTCTCTCTCTCTCTCTCTCTCTTCAGTTGAGGGTTTGGCCGATACGTTATACTTCTTGCTGGCTTTTATCCACCTTTCCTTCCGTGATTTTGTCTTGTCTGCATTTCTTTGCGATTTTAAGATATTATGCCGCTGTAACGTGTGTTATGTGTAAAGTCCTTAGAAAGACACTCAAAGTTTTCTTAGATTTTCGCGCTCTTCTCTTCATGTAGAGGTCCTTGCTTGTGTGTCCTTTTCATTCTTCCACACGTTTGAATAACTGGTAGGCCTGCTCCTGACTTTCTTGTAATGTTCGCTTTCGGCTCAGAACAAACTTTTGCACAGAGGGATGCTTAATTTATACTGACTATTTGGTCTCTTGGTGGCGACGTAAGAGCATCCTCTATCAAAGGATACGTACGATGCCTGCTACCCTCCGCTAGCCTACGGGACACCCTTGGGCGAGGTGGAGTGCCCGTTTAGCCCCCCCCCCCGACCATGATTATGTGAAGCTATGGGTGGTGCAGTTGGTGTGTGAAGTTTAAGCCAACAGATAGTTGTAGATTATAGTCTCCAACTTCACAACGGTAGGCAGGGGATCTTTTTTTTTTAGGGGGGGGGGGAGAGACAATGGCTACAGTCATCGATTAGTATGGTTATTTCTACGAAGGAAGGCAATGGAAAACTACTTTCTGTACAGGTGCCAAGAAAAGCATGGTTTTTAATCTCATAAAAAATTAGAGAAAGGGCGTAAATGGGTCCTTCATAGGAGCTGCCTCACCCGGTAAGTATAGTCATGTGTATGATGGAACGTTAGAAATGGATGACGGAAGACATCTTTAAAAATCCATAGAAATAAGAATAAATAACAAAAATAATAATGAAATATATGATGAGATTCACAGGAAAATTTGGAAACTATGCAAAGAGGCAAAAGAAGTATAGCGTGAGGAAAATGTCAGGGAAACTGAAAACCATTACAACACCTGGAATACCAACATTATGCACAAACGAATTACTTAATTCGCTAACAAAAGAACACAAGCATCAGCAGTTTGCTAAAAAACCACAGATGACAAAATCATAATAGAAACAGATCAGAAGTTACATGCGTGGTTACATTGTGTGAAAGACCCTTATTAAGATTCAAGAGAATAACAGTATGCTATTCAGAATGATAATGAATGACCATAAATTTTGAAGATGGGAGTTCAGAATGCTCTTAACCATATTAAAAAGGACAAGGCCCCATGTCCAGATAACATTACAACAGAAATGGTCAATGCCTTGAAAATATGGAATAGACCAGGTCACCAGACTGATGAAAGCAATATATGATACTAGAGATATACATCCTGAATTGTGTAATTATATATTTATTGCAATCCCGAAGAAATCAGGAGCCCTGAAATGTGATAAACATCTAATAATTAATTATAACGAGCCACATCACGAAGGTTTTGCTAAGAATTATCATGCAAAGAGTTAGGAAGAAAATACAACCCGAAATTGGAGAAGAACAATGTGGGTTTGTTAATAGCAAGGGTTCAGTAAATGATGTATATATGCTGAGAACATTAATCGAAAGTTATATTGAAGTAACCAAAGACCTACATGTTTGCTTTATTGATTACACAAAAGCTTTCGATAAATTAAGACATGTCAACATGATAATGAAGCTTAAAGATGTCTAAATTGATAGGAAAGACCTTAGACTTGTAAAAACATATATTGGAAACAACAAACTGCTATTAGGATTGATAATAGAGTAGGTCAGTATCAGCCTATTAAGAGAGGTATGAGACAGGATCTTTTTTCCCTGTACAGCTTTATTTTCAGAAATGTAGAAGACTTGAAATGAGTCATCATTAGAGGAAGTAACATCAATAATATTAGATATGCGGATCATACAGTATTGATTGCAGACAATATACAGGATTTACCACAGTTAGTAGATGCGGTTGTTCCACACTGTGAACAATTATAATTAGAATTAAATTGTGGAGAAAAAAACACACACACTAATTATGGTCGTTACTAGGAAATAGGAAATACCACACTGTAATATACAAGTAAATGGGAACATTCTCAAACAAGTGAATCGGTACAATTATCTTGGAACAGTCATAACATCTGATGGGAGATGCCTTGAAGAGATTAGAACAAGAATTGCCATGGCGAAGGTAGACTTCTGGAAGGTGGAAAACATACTGACCAATAAAAAGATATCATTTGGAACGAGAAAAAGAGTGTTGCGGTGCTACATAGAACCTGTGTTTTTGTATGGATGTTTAGCGGGAACAATGAGAAAACAGACTACAAAACATCTGATGGCTGTGAAGATGTTATTTTTGAGGACATTGAAAAGAATACCATGGGCAGACAGAAAAACCAATGACCAGGTCCTACAAGAAATATATGAAAATTGTAAGGTGATTAGAGAAATTAGACGTAGAAAGTCAAAAATGTTTGGACATGTTATGAGAAAAAATCAATTGTAGAACTTGGTGACAAATGGCACGATCGAGGGGAAGAGAACAAAAGGAAGCCAGAGAAATACATACGTAGATGGCTTGGCCACGTGGCATGGTCGATTTGATAATATCTCTTGTTGAGATCAATCCAGGTGAAGTACTTGGCTCTGCTGAGACTAGTGAAGAGTTGGTTTTGATCAGACAAAGGTTCGGCCTGAAACTCCGTTATAGCATTTAGCTGTCGATAGTTGGTGCACACTCTATGTTTTCAATTCGGCTTCCTCTATAAAACCACACTTGCACTGTAAGGTGACTCAGATGGAGATATGATTCCAGATGAAAGTATTTGCCGGATCTCTTCTCTTAAAGCTGCCATAAAGAACCGAGTAAGTCTTGACTCGCAAAGGTGTAGAGTCAGTCAACTTCATTTCGAACTCTGCTACATCTGTCCTGGCTTGCCGGTAAGTACATCTGGGTAAGTAGCTAAGAGATCTTGAATCTGATCATAGGCTAGTGTAGGAATTATGTCCACATCCCTGTAAGTTTCTTTCGCTTGCAGATGGTACTTAACACCCATAGTGTTTCCATGATCTACTTCCGTAGCCGCTGCCAACGCCATCAGATATGCCGTCTCGGTTATAGGCCTTTGAATACATTTCCTCAAGAGGTTAATATGACAAATTATTTGTTCCCTCTGTCTGTTGAGAGTTCCGACTATATCCACAGCCACTCTTTCAAATGGTGTGCCAGTAATGGGCATTTACCCTAAGGCAGCTGGTGATTTTTAGTGCCTTGGGGCTGATCGCTAACACTGGGGACATGACTTAACATAACAAACTATGTCTGCATTCATTCCAGGCCAGTAGTAGTGTGTAGAAATCCTCTGCGCAGTAGCAATGATTCCCATGTGTCCACAAAATGGTAGACTATGGCCCATGTTTAGAATTTGAGCTCTATAAGAAGAAGGGACACTGAGTTGCTCTTGTCCCTCTTTTCCTTCCCTTCCATAAAGAAGTACATTCTTCATATACATTTCACAAGTATGAGGTGGTGAATGTGCCCAGGGCAGTTTATGAAAACATGCCGCTAAGGTGCTGTCTGCTACCTGGGCTTGTTTCAATTCCTCTGGTTGAGGATTTGTTGGAGTTGTCGTCGTTGTACCCTTCTTAGCTATCTGGTCATCATAGCTGAGACTATCAGTGGTTTTACAGGATCTCATAAAAGGCGTATAGACTTCCCCACATCACAGGGTAAATTGTTTCGTCCAGGACTGTTGCTCTTATTTCGCCAGTCACAAAACGTGAAATTATGTTTACCTTTTTCACTGGTAATGACATTGGGACTGAGCTTTCTAAAAGCCCTAGATTTCAATTGTTTCATAATTTACTTGATTAGGGTTCACTAACGATGTAGCAACAATTGTATCAAATTGAAGACCTGTGTCGTATAGACACGTGGTAACGAATCCGTTAAGTGTAACTGATTCAATAATTTGAAGTCTAGAAACGATGTCTTTATAGTCCCCCCCCCCCCCCAAGTTGACTGGTCATAAGTTTTCACCTTATTGGCCTCCAGTTTTGACATTCATGCAGCGTGATTTCGTGAATTTCCTAATTCTCCGTGACAATGTAGGCTTATGCTGCTTTAAGCCGCCGTCTACAATTCCAGTGTTGACACTTTCCCAAGAAAGAAAGAGGCGAGGTGCGGAGTGTTGCTTTAAGAAAACACAGGTGTGTCCGCCTCTAGGACCTATTAACATAGACGTTGCTTTTCTCCCAGTATTTCTTGTTGGGTTTATGTATGTTTCAGGGGCTGGACATACTATTTTACGTCACATCAGTCCAGTGGTGGGAAAAATGTGTGGGGTGCATTACTTTTGATTTAATTTGGCAACACCCCATTATTCTTTACCCAAAAAGTCGTAAGGTTGGTAACTTTATTTATTCATATAACTGAGCATAACAATAAGACTATCAATCAAAACATGTTGCTTTCTTGCATCATTGGTGATTTTTCAATTAGAACCAGCAGATGGTGATACGGGACTGCTCAAGGAAACTCCACCCGCTGTAAGAAGTCCAGTCCAGTCCAGCCAGCAGGCAACAGCGTTTCTGGTCAGCAGCTGGAATGATTTGTCAACTTTGAGGACGGGCAGTAAAGCCTTGTCTGTGTGTGAGGAGGACATTGAGGAGGCCATCAAAGGTTATATAGCAAACAAAATGTGGGCATTGCAGGGTAAGGAACCCATGTTTTATCTAAAGGGTTTGTTTAACAAAGATATTGCATGGTTTAATGATTTAATGCATTTGATCCTTGCCTTCCGTTTAGATCAATATATAATCTATCAATTCGGTGATTGGTGCCCGGAATCAATAGCAAATGTGAACGTGGCTTAGGCTTCCTTGACATGGTTCTCCCTGACTACTCATACAGTCAATGCGCCATCTCCAGCCGTCACATGTCCGATCTAGTCGCAGTAGCAGCAGTAGTAGTATTAGTGGAAGTTGCAGTAGTAGTAGTAGTAGTAGTAGTAGTAGTAGTAGTAGTAGTAGTAGTAGTAGTAGTTACAATAGCACAGTACTGGTGGTAATAGTAGTAATAGTAGTAGTAGTTGTGGTTGTGGTAGTGGTGGGGTCGGTTCTGGTGGTGGTGGTGGTGGTGGTGGTGATGGTGGTGGTGGTGGCAGTAGTAAATGCAGCACAGTAGTTGTAGCAGTAGCAGCATTAATAATTTGTAGAAGCAGAATTAGTAGTAGTATTAGTAGTAGTAGTAGTAGTAGCAGCAGCAGCAGGAGCAGGAGCAGGAGCAGCAGCAGCAGCAGCAGCAGTAGTAGTAGTAGTAGTAGTAGTAGTATAGTAGTAGTAGTAGTAGTAGTAGTAGTAGTAGTAGTAGTAGTAGTAGACAAAGAACGAGAAGATAGATAGATAGAAGAGTAAGAAGAAGAAGTAGTAGAAGAAGTAGTAAGATAGAGTAAGTAGATAGAAGAAGAAGAAGAAGAAGATAAAGAAGAAGAAGAAGAAGAAGAAGAAGAAGAAGAAGAAGAAGAAGAAGAAGAAGAAGAAGAAGAAGAAGAAGAAGAAGAAGAAGAAGAAGAAGAAGAAGAAGAAGAAGTGTGATAAATAACCCGCTTGCATGAGCGTCTCTCTTTTACATTATAGCAGTTTCTGACATGGACGTCGTCGATCTACCCCGTCGCCAGTGCGCCTGTGCTTATCCTGTTAGTTACGACAGCTATTATATTTTAGTTGCATATATTTTACAGGACGTAGCAGTCGCTTATACTTTACAGGACGTGGCAGTCAACCCCGCATTTTTTGGCACTTTGTGATTTTTTGGCAAGTTTACGTTCAGTATTTTGTCATTGCTTTCTAAACAACCGGCACTCATATCATTTTGATGTTAAAAAATAAAAAAACCGACGCAAGGCGGTCTGCTGCTAAACCGCCTGCAGCGGTGTTTCGAACGCGGTATGCAGAATTACGAACTGCATCCGTAATCCCTCTGCCATGGAACTGGCAGTTGTTATATAGTTATATAATAAATTATTCTTACTATTTGTTGAAAGCTGATTCAGTCCCAACGGTCACTTGTTTTACAATTAGTCTCAACTGTGAGACCCCCATCGCCACTTTATTGACAAGATCGTGGCAGTTCGTTTGTTTGTTTCATCTGCGTACAGTCCTTAATTTTAATGGACTTAATTTTAAATGACGTTTACGCAGGAAGAAGATTTTTCGTTCAGAAACAGCATAGGAGGCACTGAAAATATCAACATTTTGTGGAGACATTCTTAGGTAAAGTTGTGATTACTTTTCCGATTTTAGGAATGACAACAGCCTTGATTTTCGGCCTCGAATATTTACATTAGATAATAGTTGTAAACAATGTCAGATTATAGTTATTATGATTTAATGGACTTTGTGAAAGATCTTAAACTGATAGCACGCGTTAAATGTGGTTATTCGGTTGAAATCAATAATTTATAAATGAAAACAAAACTAACCGCTAACCGTGAAAGTTTGTCATCATGTCGTATTAGCTAATGGGTCACGCTTGTGCCCCTAAAGTTTGATTTGCCTATCACAAAGTATTTAATGAGTATTTAAATAATTAAATTTACACAAATAATAATGATAACTAAATAAACAAAATACTGTACATATTGTTTTTTTAGTAGAAAACGGTCAAAACCTGCTTCATGATTTTCTGACATTTTCCATTTTATGTTACAATGATGCGCTTCAAAATATGATGATCTTATTGTGATTTATTGGCGTTATGGAGCCATTCTAGTGATAGTGGTGTAGAAAAATGGTGAAGTTATAATTATTCAGTAAATTTCATTTGGTTATAATCAGCGATTGAGCAGTAGCGCCTTGGTAAGTGGAAATTTCAAGTAATTGTCACATCTGTCTTCAATTGTGTGTTTTTATTTTACAACATCTGCTAAAATTATTATTATATTTCTAACCTATAACAACAGTAGCAATACCAACGTGTTCCTTGTGCAATGTTCTTTAATTTGGTATATAATACAAGATATCTGCTACCATTTTAACAATTTTAAGAACATTATTATGACACACCTCTACTTCCCATTTTCTGCCATCAATTTCTGCTTGGGCCAAACCCACGTTTGTTTGTCACTGTATCAGTTAAGATCACACATAGTCACTGATATTGTTCGAATGTGAGCATTTGGTAATCGTAAATTTAAAACACAGTTTTTCTGTCTGCATACAATTGGTTGGAACCGCCTAATTGATAACATTTTGATGTATTTGAGGGTATACATTGATAATGTTAGAAAATGTGCGTACTGAAATTGTTACTCCACGCCCCAATAAACTTTGGAATGACTGCTAATTAAAGATACATGTGTGTTAAATTAACCAATTCTTTATTGTTTCTTGCTGCAGTGTTTGATGCTTGGGCAAAGCCAGGTCCATCACTGCTGGAGGGTCGGTCGATGTTTGTAGGCAACTACCATCAATGTAGAGGTATACGATCTCCCGCTGTGAACACTAGGGCAGGATTTGGAGGCAATTACTGCGTGGTCTCTTTGGCTAACTTAACACGTTCACAAGTACGTTAGCATTTCATTCATTTATTATCCGTTATTTTGGTAACTGGCTAACCATGTTAAACATAGTTGCTTGTCGTTAACAGAACGTCGCAATCAACTGCTACATTTTTCGCTGTTTGTGATTTACTAAACATTAATACATTTAGTAGCCGTCTCCCTGGCCGAGCTGTTTGCGACTTTCTCCGTAATCCCCAAGTGAGGGACGTAACTTGCGCGAGAATCAGTAGCGGTTCTCATTGCGTTAGTAACTTACGGATCTGAGCCGGTCGATCAGAAAGCAATGGCAAACTACTGAGCGTAATCTTGTCAAGAAATCAACAATCAGCTGAAAGATGCTGATGTTGACAGCGATGTCCTGTAAAGGATATGCAAAGAAGAAAAAAAAGTACATTCAGTGGTTTTTCATTGATTTCTGATTAAAACTCAACACAAAGTGCCTTACTTCCACATCGCCTGCAGCTGATTTCGAACGAGGTATGCGGGATTGCAAATCGCGTTCGTTTGCCATTCACCACAAACGCCGGCACTAACCTCGACTCAGATTAAAACTCCGTAATGGTCTTTACTGGCAAGAGAAGGTCCATCAGAGAGACGAATGGAGACTGAATTTATCTGCAGCAAAGAACCTCAATGGCTCGGAACGCTGAAGAAGAAGAAGAATGGTCTTTACAATCAGACAGCTACAGTCATCGCGTTTGGTCAGCTGACAAAGGAAACACTGGGCCATATTGTAACAACTGGAACATATTGTAACAACTAGGACATAATGTAACAACTGGAATATATTGTAACAACTGGAATATATTGTAACAAATGGAACATATTGTAACAACTGGAATATATTGTAACAACTGGAACATATTGTAACAATTGGAACATATTGAAACAACTGGAACATTTTGTAACAACTAGAACACATTGTAACGACTGGAACATATTGTAACAACTGGAGTTTATTGTAACTGCCAAGAGGCTATTATGTAGGCCTAGAGAGTTATGACGTAGATGATAGACTCTAAACACAACAACGTGGATCGCTCACACGGTGGTCTGGCAGACGCTGAGACTTCATGTAACGCAACCACGGTGACGGTACTTAATCAATCAACAATGTGTACAGTCCAGCTCGTGGTATGCTTTTGACACACTAAAATCTCTCTCTCTCTCTCTCTCTCTCTCTCTCTCTCTCTGTCTCTCTCTCTCTCTCTCTCTCTCTCTCTGTCTCTCTCTGTCTCTCTCTCTCTGTCTCTCTCTCTCTCTGTCTGTCTGTGTGTGGCAACTAGTGAGGCATCAAACGCTGGCATACAATAGTCGTCATATAGACTTGAAGATAACACTCACTTGTGCGGTACCGCTGCTGACAATCGTTAATATCCTCCCGCATCACACACAGGACTTTGCATCTTTCAATTGATCCTCAGTTACACACACATGCCCATTACGATGTTCGTGAAAAAACACTTGAAGTATAAATACGGGACGTGTAGTTGATACTGTCAATGTGATCAAAAGTACAGTGAAACTTCAATTAACCGTCCACGCCCGGGTTGGGCTGTGACT
Source organism: Cepaea nemoralis (assembly GCA_014155875.1). Lineage (NCBI taxonomy): Eukaryota > Metazoa > Mollusca > Gastropoda > Stylommatophora > Helicidae > Cepaea > Cepaea nemoralis. The sequence continues at coordinate 44,955 of JACEFZ010018167.1, read as the reverse complement.
GATAACCAAATAGAATGATAACAGAAATCTCTTAATACATATGTACAGTAACGTGATTTCACTGCGGGTTGGAACGAAAGTGACAATAAAATCCTTTAAAAGTGAATAATACATACATATTATATTTAATTTTACAAAACTATCATTATAAACTTCAATATAAGAGTAGTAATGTGCATAAATGTGTTGTATTACTATATAAACCACGTTACTTTAAAATAATCTGTCATCTCCTTCTGTGTCTTTGGGACTCGACCTTTCTGCGCGGCGACGTTCCGTATCCTACGCAGAAGTAAGATCTGTGTTGCTTTTTCCTCCTCTTGAATTTCAAACCAGTCGATGCACTTTGATAACATTGTTTCAGCTTCTGAATGACTAGTTGTAGGTTTATGGTTAAGAACTCATCCTTCATCGTCATCAATTTCTTCTTCTTCTTCAATGGTAGTCACACTAGAAGCAATATCATCATCGTTTAAAATTTCAAAGCTTTCATCCATTTTGTCACATTCCAACCAGTCTGTTACTTCTTCTGACATAATGTTTTCACTATTTAGTCCTACATTTTTGGACAGTTGCACAATTTCGTCAACACTAGCAGTCTCAGTTCTTTCAATTTCGTCAGTTATCAGTTATCAGTTGGGGTATCTTAATTGCACTCCGGACAGGTGCTCAGATCCTCCCCCCAGCATATGCATTAGCGTCCGGTGGCTAATAGTGCCAGTTCTGTGTTGGTTGACGAGGCAGCTCGTTTTCCCGACGTACCTCTCGCGTCTGGTCGTGCCGATTCTTATTCCCAAGTCTTTCATCCTGACATTGCTGACAAACCTTTTCGAGATTTCATTATGACATAATCGACATGATCTCTGAAGGACAGGGTACGATCAAGCCTCACGCCAAGATATGTCATTGACTGGGTTCTACTCAAAATGCTCCTATCCATTCTTACTGCCGGCAGTTCTGTGTTCACAATATGGTTATTATTGAGTCACTAAGTAAGTCACTATGATTTAGGGAGAACCATGTAACCGATTCCTTTGCAGGGTTGACAAGGACCTCGGCATCAGCACACCATGAGGAAATTCGATCTAGTTCGCCCTGCATATCATTGGCAACCGCCTGTCTATCTCGACCCTTTCGATACAATTGAATGTCGTCAGAAAATGACAGAGTCCTACCCCTCCCTTCCAACTGTTGTTCATTGATAGGCACCGTATACGCGTTGAATAGTACTGGTGACAGAGGTGAGCCCTGTGGCGATCCTGGACATATCATTATCGGCTCAGAAGACCAACTCCCGCATCTTAGCACCATCTGCCCTTGTGGTATCCATCGTACAAGGTGAGGAAAATGTAGTTCTGGTGAAGTTGATATGTGATACGATTAAAGCAGAATATCCAGACTATACATTATTACTACTTCTCTGTGTGATTCATCAAGAAAGTCTGTGCAAAACTGTTTGAATATCAAGCATGTTATTGACCCAATTGCCAGTGTCATCAACCTCATCAGATCAAGAGGACTTAATCACAGACAGTTCAAGGCATTACTTGACGATTTGGAAACTGAACATTCCGATGTCCTGTACCACACCAATGTTCGATGGCTGAGTCTCGGCAAGGTGTTGAGGCGAATGTGGGAACTCAGAGAAGAAATAGTGATGTTCCTAGAGATGAAGGGCATTGCATGTGACTTTAATACTAACATTGTCAATAAAGAGTGGAAGTTAGACTTTATGCTTTGCCATTGACATTATGGAAAAGCTAAATGAACTGAATGTCAAACTTCAGGGCAATGGTGTGTTCGCACATGAATTGTTTGTACATGTAAAATCATTTCAGGCAAAAATCTCGCCGTTCTCCAGACAATCAAGTGAAAAAAGATTTTGTCACTTCCCTTTGCTGAAATAAGAAACCATTTCTGGTGAAATGACTTAAAAGCACAAAGCCCAAATAGATGCATTGATTGAAGAATTTGGATGGAGATTCCAAGATTTCAAGAACTTAGAGCCACGGTTCAACATTATCAGTTCCCCTTTTAGTGCAGAAGCTGATACAGCCACAGAGGACATATAGTTGGAGCTGCTTGACTTACAATCAGATCATGACATGAAAGAGAAATTTAAGTCAGATGGTTTGTTGGATTTCTATGGATCTTTATCAAAAGAATCATTTCCAATTTGAAAAACTTTGCAGCTAAACTTTTATCATTATTTGGATCAACATACATTTGCGAACAAGCATCCTCTTGCTTGGAAATCAACAAATCTAAAATAGGTCTTTATTGTCGGACTGCAACTTGCATGCTGTTATGCGAATTTCAAAAAGTAAACTTGCTCCAGATTTCAAGAATATTGTCAAAAAGTGCAAGCAGTTACATACATCTCATTAGAAATCAACAATTATAGTGACAATGTAGTCGGTTTTTGTCTAAATTAAAGCCAGTGATATATAATGAAGAATATTTGTTGTAATGACAAGTTGTAAAATCTTGTTAACAAATTAGTAAACGTTTTGACCATGTTGTCAAATATAATGTATAAGTGCATAAGAACAATTCATTGGCACCTTTCCGTCTTGACAGACGATAGTTTGGTACATTGTGCTTTAAAAAGGCTTAATAACTACGATCCATGGCGGTGGCGAGTATGGCTGGTACGGCCAATTCTTGCTGCAAATTTTGCCCACAGTAGGTGCATGTGAAAACATGGTCACTGTCACAAAATAAAACCTTGCGTTTAACCAGTTGATTATTATAGAGGCTTTCTGATTAAACGGACTATCTGCCAGCGACAACTATTTTAACTAACAGTAAAAACAAATCGGATGTCAAAATCCCAGGACAATATTTGTAGCTGCACGTGTACATCTGGTCGAGGGATTGGGAACACTCGGTGGTGAGTGAGACAAATCCCGGCATCGCTTTGACAGTGTGTCAACATTTGAATACAGATGGAACGCGTGGGATCATGGTGGCATTCGGATGTCGGCCATCACATGTCAGGCAAAGTAACAGTTGCAGATGTGTAGGGGAAGTGAATGAGCTGAATCATACATCGCTTTGACAGATTATAAACAAGTCGGATTGGAAGCGGAAGTACTCAGCTCGGAAGAAAACAGTCCATCTGTCAATTTATAGTTTCCGGACGTAAAGAAGATTGGCAGCTTGTTGGGGAAAACTGTTGTTGGGATCATACAGTAACTCGTTAGTTTGTTGGGGGAGTCTAAACAACTGATGACAACTTTGACAGTGACTAGGCCAGGGAAAATGGATTCTTGACAATGGATGATATGCCCAAATAACACCTGCAGGACATCAACCATGTCACGTGACCAAGTTTAGGGGTTTGCCAGAAAACCATGATTGGAGAGGACAGTTGAACTCAAACCTTGGATTTTAGTGGACGTGCTTCGGCACTGTGGTTCGATTGGAAAATGTCTACCGTGTGCGAATTGAGTTAATTTAATTTTACACGTGCCTGTCATGGCAAGAGTGGATGTAATTTGATCTAACTGCAGTGTTGCCTAAGGTAGTCAATATAGTCTATTTAGGCCTAATTAATATAGACTGTAGCCTGGTTAAAACTAAAGTGTGATGATTAGCACTGTTAGTGGAAAACTAGCTAGAGTAAGGAAGTGATACTTGGCTCTGTTAGTTGAAAATAGATTAGTGAAGTGTGGATAAGCTTTACTAGTTGAGAATTGAGTAATGAGGGATAATTGGGATATTCCCGTAGGTGTCCCTGGTGGGCGGGGTTCCGCATTCTGTTTGTTGATTTTTTTTTCTTGTCTTGGCCTGATGATAACCAATGGGTTGAGTCATCTGTCCCTGACAGAGTAGGATCACTGTATTTTCTGAGCGAGGCCGATGGCCACGATCATCTAATAGAGATCAGTGACGGGGAGGCTATCACCGGTTATATGGTTTATGTTACAGGTTTCCTCTGGTTGGAATGAAGAACACGGAGCCAAGGAAAAATCCGATCCCGGATAAAGTTTGGCGCAGAAAGATTGGCCAGCAACTTTATAAAAGAGCTTATGCTAGAGGAAGATGATCAACATTGCTCAGTGGAGCTGAATGGTATATGTATCCTACAGGATAAATACCGAATGAGTTTAGGTCATACCAGTTTTAACACACCAGTCGTGATGGATATTCAGTTCACTTATGACTAGAACAAAAATAAAGGACTCTATTGGAGTATAGACAATAACTGTTTAATAGTGAGAACTAGAGAACATTTAGCAAGAGACAAAAAGTCCTGTTCATAGGACAGTGTTCCATGTTTGTTTCACTGCGCCGGAATTATGAAGCCGGAGTTTCTATAAACTATTAGGAACAGTTGTGTTAGGAACTATAATAGTATTTTCCACGGATTATATATTTACATGGGATTCAGATCTCATGGTCATCAGAGTTCCTGGAGGAGGACATGTCTGGAGAGAAGGATACGACTTCGGTGAGGTTTATCGTACTGACTCGTGTGATGTCGTGTAATCTTTGCCATGATGTGTGCACTATGATCCTGAACTTTGAAGGCTGACATACACATTTATGTTATAGTACACGACACACATTTTCTTCGCATACACGTCTCATATACGTTACAATTTTCTTTTAATAAATTAATCTTTATTAATTTTTAGAAGCAAGAGTTGTTGAGTATGTTGCGTTGGGGAAGTATGAGAGGGGGCATAGTACGACAGTGAGAGAGTGATAGGAAAAGGTGTCCACGGGGTGATGGAGTGTGTTGGACAGAAGCTGGTGGATTCTCCAGGATATTGATAAGAAAAAAAATATTATAATGTGGGTGTTGACTCTCCTCACTCCAGGGACGACACTTTAAAGGAGGACACGACAGTCACTTCCACCATTTTGCACCATCTTACGTCTCTCACACTCTGTGTGTGCTTTATCTGCAATCATTTTCTCCTTTGTCTTTATTCCATTTCTGATAGTTGCCCTCCATACAACACGTTCAGCGGCGACGTGCTCCCAATGTGCGTTATCAATGCGTGTATCAATCATGTCCCGCTTACACACATCTTTGTATCGTAGTAGAGGCCGACCCTGAGATCTCCTACCCGTCTGTAATTCACCAAAAAAGATGTCCTTTGGTATTCTACCATCATCCATCCTCCTAACGTGTCCTATCCATCTAAGTCTACGAAGACTGAGCATGGAATACGAAATGAGACGGAAATACGAAAAATACAATTGCAATAATTAGTTATTTATACTGCTTAATAACCTATAAATAATTAATAATTACTTATTGTGATAGATTGCTATAAACAAAATGGACATATATATATATATATATATATATATATATATATATATATATATATATATATATATATATATATATATATATATATATATATATATATATATATATATATGCGGCCCGCCAATAGCTTTACATCTGTCAGTGCGGCCCTACGTACAAAAAGTTTGCCCACACTTGCTCTATTGTATGCGTCCTCTTAGTCTATGGCAGCCGCACATGTCTCTTCTCTGACCTGAAATCCTTCGTAAACATCTTGAGCAAAGACCGCCGCATCAGCTATGACTCTTTGTTACGTCTGTATCCTCCAAGTGTGGGCGGGAAGCAGCCGAGTTGTTCCAAGTCACAAGCAAGTCTGTGTGCTACAATTTTCTCCAGTAGCTTGCCAGCAGTGTTCTGCATCGTAATGATTCTGTAGCCGCTTATCTTGGAATGGTCTTTGTTCGGTTTTGGCAGCGGCAGCAAGTAGCTGTGTAGCCATTCCTCTTTGATCTGACCCCTCTGGATACAGGTGTTGCATTCTCTGGCCAGTTCTTCCATGTCATCATCTGACATCATCAGTAGGTCACCATATCGAATGCCGTCTGGGCCTGGAGCGGTGTTAGGTGATTTCTTGAGCATCGCACGTATTGTCTCAGCTGCGATTATGCATTCTTCGTCTGTCCCGACCCCCTCGCACAACTGAGAGAGTGTCGTGGTTCGCTGTCTGGCGGGCTCGTCTTTCTGGTCAGTCTGCTCTATGTAGCGTGCAAGAAGGGCCTTACCTTTATCCGCATCCGACTTTTTCCATATGAGGTCTGTGCCTTGAAAGTCTGAATTTCGTCAGTATGTTCAGGCAAGACTTTATTCTTTTTTATTCTATATATATATATATATATATATATATATATATATATATATATATATATATATATATATATATATATATATATATATATATATATATATATATATATTTTTAAATAGACGATGACGGATATCATGAACTGCCGGTTAAAAAAGTGACGGTTAATAGAAGTTTTACTGTACTTGTTAATATATCCCTTGCGTGCTTGCTTGTGCCTAACGTGTAATCTCTATAGCTTGAAGTACTTTTCTAACGTGTATGACTTGCCGTTAAGCTGTACGAATTGTCGCTAAACCGACTCGTGCCTTAATTATCTGACACCTTTCGTCATGCTAACTCGAGATTGTGTCAATAGAGCTCAGTGGCTTATTCTCCTGACTGACTTTCTGTGCATGTCACGTATTTCTGTCACGCCTTACTCTGTTTTCATTTGAACTATCGTGTAACGGTCGTTAACTCTTTAGTCTTTACGTCTCGTCTTTCCGTCATAGTTACTACAACTGCACTTCTGACAGTAACAATCCTAACTGTTTATGGGAATAGAAGCAGATTATGTCGCAGGAAAAAAGATTCTTAACAGCTTTTCATCATGATATGTCAATATAGATTGGGCAGGACGTAATATTGCCAGACCGTTTATATTAGGACCAGTTCTAGTTAGGCCACGGGTGTAGTTAGTCGCCCGACCCCTCAAACACTTGCACTCTTCTTTCCTCCCCTCTCACACGACCCAGGGACGTACCTTCCAAGGGCTTCGTCCAGACAAAACACTCAAGTCAGGTGACGTCATAATTAAACTGTAATAAATGTATTGCATACCATGGGATAGAGGACACGGAAAGATTAAGGCACTGGTTGTAGTGAGGATAGAGATAAAGATGATGCCGCAGATTCAGGTCCGAGCCGTCATCATGGGGCCAGCTCACGATACGTCGTCCCGTCGATTGCCTCGAGTAGCTCACCCGGCGTTCTTTTGGCTTCCTTCTCAGAATGGCAACTTGGTGGGCAATTGGGAACTGATCGATGTCTCTGACAAGCAGGTCCGGTCTCTGGCGTAGACCGGGTGGATAGACTTCATTGTTTCTCTCATGAGGCAAGCCATTAATCAAGCCCCATCCAAACAAATTTCAAAGGCCAGACTTCATGGTTTCTCTCATAAGGCAAGCCATTAATCAAGCCCCATCCAAACAAATTTCAAAGGCCAGACTTCATGGTTTCTCTCATGAGGCAGGCCATTAATCAAGCCCCATCCAAACAAATTTCAAAGGCCAGACTTCATGGTTTCTCTCATGAGGCAGGCCATTAATCAAGCCTCCGATCTAAACAAATTTCAAAGGCCAGACGTCATGGTTTCTCTCATGAGGCAGGCCATTAATCAAGCCCCACCCAAACAAATTTCAAAGGCCAGACTTCATGGCAGGCCATTAATCAAGCCCCCCCCCCCCCCCCCCATCCAAACAAATTTCAAAGGCCAGACTTCATGGTTTCTCTCATGAGGCAGGCCATAAATCAAGCCCCATCCAAACAAATTTCAAAGGCCAGACTTCATGGATTCTCTCATGACGCAGGCCATTAATCAAGCCCCATCCAAACAAATTCAAAGGCCATACTTCATGGTTTCTAGACCTCGTAAAGGCATGGTGGTCGTATCTGGAGAACCGTCTACTGAAAATTTCATAGGTGCTCGTACCACCACTGATGCGAGCTGTAGAACCAAACATATAAGTCAATGGCACCACAGAATCTTCACATCGGAGCATAGGAGCTCCCACACATAAAGTGTTCGACCGCATCATGGCCTGATATGACTTCTAGCGCCATGTCGGCAAAGAACCTGAAATCAGTTTTACATGCGGGTGTGCAGGGTCTTATGAATAGTTGGGTCTGACCTAGACGTAGAAGCAAGGTGGTCGCTGGGCTTCGAAGGCGGTATCCTAGTTCGCGGCTCCAACACGGGGAGCTTGCGGATTCACTGGTTTCTGGCACAGGCCTGGATCTACCTTTTCAGATTCATCGTCAATGGCATCTTTGGTCCACACTAGGAGGCTGACCCTGAAAGGAGAGCAACTAGTGACAGACTCTACCGCAACCTTTGGCACAAGAGACATATACATAAGCAACATGCCCTCAGCTGTTGGCAGCCCCATTTATCAGGGCTGCCAACCTATTCTTCATCTCTGAAGTGCAAAAGGAAACTTGTAGGAAGGGGACCCTCTGATCAGGTGACCTCAGAAACTGCCTCGTCTTAGAAGCCTTAAGTTCCCGGGTGTATCAGTCCGGTCATAGTATCACAAGGGACATCCGGAACCTACATAGACAACCTCCGTCTTCATCTCCCTCTCCATTCACCATATGGACATGCAGGCACTTCCTTCCGGCAGACTGATTATCTAAAGAGGGTTAGGTGTCAGGTCTGACTATCCCTCTTCCTTCCATCCTCCACGTTTTGTTCTCCTGTTGGGCTCTCGATCCCAGGTCAAGGTAGCTAACACTCATCCTTTCTGTACTAGCCTATTAGGGGTAGGCGCTTACTGGCTTCATCCCCCTCTGATATAGAAGTTACAGAAGAATATTACATAGGCGACCTCCCCTTTCTAGAAGATAAGTGTCACAAGGTTTATACATGACCTACTCCTCATGTAGAAGGAGGTTATTTCATTCCGTTTGATCGCCCCCTCCCAAAGGCTTAATTTGATTGACGGGTATGCAGAGATATGGTGATCAACCCTAGTATATGTGGGCTGGCTGCTGCCTCTACTGCTCTATTCGCCCCCTCTCCTTCCCTCTCCTCGTAAAAGAAAATTCCTCAAGACTGTCCCACGTAGAGTTACTTCGATAGGAAAAGTAAAGAAGAGAAGAGTGTAAGCGCACCAGGCATTCAAATTGACCCGTGTCATATGCCCACGCATAAGAGGCAACCAGTCGTTCTCCTCGACTCAACGAAACGCCGTTCCCTCCGACGCAAACCACATCCAGCCATCGGTACGTTTCGCTTTTCTCGACGGGGCTCGAACCCGCCTGCTCAACGCAACCAGGGACTACGCGCAATTAGGCTACGCGCCTCTGGTTACGGCTCAAAGCTTCCCTGTATTCGGTCTGTTTGTACTCAAACCACTCGGAAGAAAAGCCGCTTCCCGAATAACGGCCACAGCATTCGGTGCTTTCGATCGTAAGTCGCCTACGAACCGTTTTAATCCGTGAAACAGCCAGACTTGTGCTTTCACGCATCGAGTATGCCCTGGCCATCCTCACTGTCAGCCCTACACAGATTGGAAGACTTGAAAAGGTACAAAATGAAGCCATGCGCATCATTTTGGGCTGCAGGAGAGACACCAGCTATGTAGCAATGAGATACCTCCTTGACTTCCCGACAATGGAACACAGGATCAAGATCTGGAGAGGTCGTGCATACTTAAAAATAAGTGCAGATGAGCAGCACCCTCTGCATGACGCTATATTCAGAGAAAAGGGTGACAGGCTAAAGAGGGGCAAATCATGGATGGGTCGGGCGGAAGATGTCGTCAGACAGGTCTGCAGTCTTACCAGTATCAACCCCGGCAAGGAATGGGTGCCGATGCCTCCAGCTTTTAAGTGCACTTTCTCCTGCATTATCACACTCGACAGACGGTGCAGAGAGCAGAACCCTGCCGCTGTCAATGCTGAGGTTAACGTGCTCATCTATGAAAACTCAGATAGCCCTGAAGTGCTCATATATACAGATGGATCTGTTGTAAAGCAGCAGAGAAGTGCGTGGGCATTTACAGCCCATTCAGCGGGCCGAACCGTTCAAGAATCCAGTGGTGCCCACTCTATGACCACGA
>JACEFZ010018167.1:0-30000 GCA_014155875.1 Cepaea nemoralis | reverse complement strand
CCGTCTGTCGAGTGTGATAATGCAGGAGAAAGTGCACTTAAAAGCTGGAGGCACCGGCACCCATTCCTTGCCGGGGTTGATACTGGTAAGACTGCAAACCTGTCAGACGACATCTTCCGCCCGACCCATCCATGATTTGCACCTCTTTAGCCTGTCACCCTTTTCTCTGAATATAGCGTCATGCAGAGGGTGCTTGCTCATCTGCACTTATTTTTAAGTATGCACGAGCTCTCCAGATCTTGATCCTGTGTTCCATTGTCGGGAAGTCAAGGAGGTATCTCATTGCTACATAGCTGGTGTCTCTCGTGCAGCCCAAAATGATGCGCATGGCTTCGTTTTGCACCTTTTCAAGTCTTCCAATCTGTGTAGGGCTGACAGTGAGGATGGCCAGGGCATACTCGATGCGTGAAAGCACCAGTCCTTGGAACAGAAGTATTAGCAGTCTTTGCTCGATATTGGCAGTCGCCATGACTGCTAGGAAGTTGACATGACACCTAGGAAGTATGATATCATCAAATGGCAAATCAGAAGACGAGATCGAAAAATAGATGCAATAAGGCAAACCAACTCATTGGATAAATGGCACCAATACTAAAGAACAAGCACGCATCATTAGATACTGAGAAAACACTCTACAACACAATCTTCCTATCAACCCTGTGCTACTAATGCCAAACCACGACAATGAAAGAACAAGAGAAAAGAAAAATCACAACAACAGAAATGAAATTACCGAGAATAATACTCAATACATCAAGAAAAGAGAAAATCAGAATTGAAGAAATCAGGACCAAAGTTGGGGTTATAACAGCAATATATTTTTTTTGAAGGCTGCAGATCAAATGGTTTGGCCACATAACAGGTTACCATATAACAGTATACCGCAACAAGCAATGATATACAGACCAAATGGAAGCAGAATAAGTAGCCGACTACGTAAACGATGCAGCAGAATCCATGGGAATCTCGATGCATGAAACCCGTAAACGGGCACTCTCCCGCTGTTTATACTTCACCTCAACACTGCAAGGTACAAGAGAAAAAGCATGGTATGAGATGAAAACTTGGGGTAAATAGCAGCGCTAGATTTAATTAGAAAACAACAACACAAGTGATATGGTTCGGCCACATAACTAGGCTACTTTTTTTTTCTTCATATCCTTTACAGAACATCGCTGTCAACATCAGCATCTTTCAGCTGATTGTTGATTTCTTTGGCAAGTTTACGCTCAGTAGTTTGCCATTGCTTTCTGAGCGGCCGGCTCACATACCCCGTAAGTTACAGACGCGATTCGAACCTCTGCTGATTCTCACCGTCGTCACGTTACCTACGAGAGTATACGAGATTACGGAGAAAAAATCGCTAACCTCTAGGCCAGGAAGCCGGCACTAGGCTACTAAGTGGCAGAATACCACAACAATCATTGATGTACAGACCAACTGGAACCAGAGGAAGAGGCCGACCATGTAAACGATGGACAGAGGGAATAACAAAGTCCATATGAGTCACGATATATGAAGCCCATAAAGTCTCTGGGCTGACTTCCCCATAGCGTAGAAAAACACTCGCTGAAAATCCAACGACTCATGTGTGTTACTGCAGTATAGTCAGTCAATTAGTACAGAGACAACCACTAACGCACTCTTGTATGATACTGAAGTATAGTCAGTCAAATAGTACACAGAGACAGTATAGTCAGTCAATTAGTACAGAGACAACCACTAAAGCACTCTTGTATGTTACTGCAGTATAGTCAATCAATTAGTCTCAGAGACTGTATAGTCAGTCAATTAGTACACATAGACAGTACATTCAGTCAATTAGTACACAGAGACAGTATAGTCAGTCAATTAGTATACAGAGACAGTATAGTCAGTCAATTAGTACACAGAGACAGTATAGTCAGTCAATTAGTACACAGAGACAGTATAGTCAGTCAATTAGTACACAGAGACAGTATAGTCAGTCAATCAGTACACAGAGACAGTATAGACCAGTGTTTCCCAACGTGGGGCCCACGCCCCACAGGGGGGCAATTCGACTGTTAAGGGGGGCAATTCGAAAATGGAAGAAATCGGCTGAATATAACAAAACGGGGAGACTTGAGACTGAAGTTAACTAAATTGGAACCTGGCATAAGATCTCTTTGCAGCAAGCATCAAGCGCAAGGATCTCACTAAATTTAAATAATAAATAATTACTAATAATTAAAATAATATAGAAAAATCTTTGATTAAAATTATTTTGTACTTGAATTTCAGTTCTCCATTATGTGTTTTGAAAATTTACTTACTGTGTTTGCTCAATAATTACCTAGTGATTTCTTCCTAAAACCTATCATTCAAGTTTCTTTAGTGAACATTTCAATTTTTGAATATTAAAAATAATGTATATGTTGAGGGGGGGGGGGGGGTGGGCTGTGGGGCAGGGGAGGGGGGCAATATGAATTTTAGAAAGGCTTAAGTGGGGCATGGCACAAAAAAGGTTGGGAAACACTGGTATAGGCAGTCAATTAGTGAGACAGTATAGTCAGTCAGATATTAGATAAGCAAACATCAAATTCTGTCAAAGGATATCATGCTGTGTCAGACAGAGTCCTATTAGTAAAATTAAACGGAAGACCTTTTAAAATAAATGTCATTCAAGTATATGCCCCAACAAGTGAAAGCAGTGAAGAAAGCATAGAAGAATTTTATAATGACGTGGAGTCTGCTTTGAAGAACTGCAAAAAATCAGAATTAAATATCATAATGGGTGATTTCAACGCAAAAATAGGACAGCAAGGCGATGGGTGCAGTGTAGGCAACCATGGTTTGGGAGAGAGAAATGAAAGAGGATACAGACTTGTAGAATGGGCAAAAGAACAAGAAATGGTTGTAGGAAACACCTGGTTTAAACAGCATCCTAGAAGATTATGGACATGGAGAAGTCCAGACAACAGGATTACAAACCAGATAGATTACATCCTGATTAGCAAAAGGTTTCGAAATGCGTTAACAGTCGTAAAAACAGTTCCAAATGCAGACTGTTACAGTGATCACAGATTAATTACAGGCACATTGAGGGTAAAGTTAAAGAAAGTCAAGTATACAGCAGGAAACCCTAAATATGACTTGTGCAAATTGAAAACTGACAAAGAAATACAAGATAATTTTAACATAGAAGTAAAGAACAAATTTGATATATTGTCTGATCTAGAGATCCTGTTTCAAGATGTAGATGATCAATGGGAAACGATGAAGAATTCAATCAGTTGCGCAGCAGAAAAAACTATTCCAAAAGTAAAGAAAGTGGGCCGTAAGACATGGATGACTGAAGATATTTTACAACTAATGGAAACAAGAAGACAGAACAAAAATAATCCTGCCAAATATGAAGAAATTCACAGAAAAGTGAGAACCGTATGTAAGGAGGCAAAAGAAACATGGCTTGAGAAAAATTGCAGAGAAATTGAAAAACAACACAACAGTAACAATGCGAAACTAATGCACAAAAGAATTTAGGAGCTTACTAATCAAAGAACACGTACATCAGCAGGCTGCCTAAAGACAAAAGATGGAAGAGTCATAATAGAAAAAGATCAGATATTACATGAATGGTCAGATTACGTGAAAAACCTGTATGACGATAACAGAGACGAGCAGTATGATGTTCAAAATAATAATGAAGGACCAGCAATTTTGAAGATGGAGGTTAAGAATGCTCTTAACCATATGAAATCTGGCAAGACCCCCGGTTCAGACAGCGTCACAACAGAAATGATTAATGCTTTAGAAGAATATGGAATAGATGAAGTTACCAGTCTGCTTAATACAATATATGATACTGGAAATATACCTCAGGAGTTATGTAATTCTGTATTTATTGCAATCCCAAAGAAATCAGGAGCCTTGGAATGTGATCAACATCGAACAATTAGTATAATGAGTCACATCACGAAGATTTTGTTAAAGAATTATCATGCAAAGAGTTAGGAGGAAAATACAACCTGAAATAGGAGAAGAACAATGTGGGTTTGTGGAAGGCAAGGGTACAGTAAATGCTGTGTATATACTGAGAAACATAATCGAACGTTCTATAGAAGTAAACAAAGATCTACACCTTTGCTTTATTGACTACACAAAGGCTTTTGATAAAGTGAGACATGTCAACATGATAAGGATGCTTGAAGATCTACAAATTGATGGAAAAGATCTTAGACTTGTAAAAAACATATATTGGAAACAACAAGCTGCCATAAGAGTTGATAATGAAGTAAGCCAATATCAGCCTATTAAAAGGGGTGTGAGACAGGGATGTGTAATGTCTCCAGATCTGTTTTCCCTGTACAGTGAAAGTATTTTCAGAAATATTGAAGATATGGAAGGAATCAACATTGGGGGGACGATGCATCAATAACATTAGATATGCAGATGATACAGTCTTGATTGCAGACAATGAACAGGACCTGCAAAATTTAGTAGATGCGATTGTTACACACAGTGAACAACTAGGGTTAGAATTAAATTGTAAAAAGACACAGATTATGGTCGTCACTAGGAAGGACGAAATACCACAATGTAATATACAAGTAAATGGGAATATTCTTCAACAAGTGAGCAGGTACAATTATCTCGGAACAGTAATAACATCTGATGGGAGATGCCTTGAAGAGATTAGAACAAGAATCGCCATGGCAAAAGTAGCCTTTAGCAAGATGAAAAACATATTGACCAATAAAAAGATGTCAATTGAAACGAGAAAAAGAGTGTTGAGATGCTACATTGAACCTGTACTTTTGTATGGATGTGAAGCGTGGACAATGAGCAGTCAGGCTGAAAAACATATGATGGCTGTTGAGATGTGGTTTCTGAGGAAAATGCAAATAATACCATGGACAGCCAGAAAGACCAATGAACAAGTCCTTCAAGAAACAAATGAAGATCGTAAATTGATTAGAGAAATTAGACGTAGACAGTCAAAATTTTTGGGCATGTTATGAGAAGAAATGGATTGGAGAATTTGGTGACAACTGGTAAGATCGAGGGGAACAGACCACGGGGAAGACCTAGAAGCAAGTATCTGGATGGCTTGGCCTTGTGGCATGGTCGAGACAGAAACACGGAGCTGATCCACGACTCTGGTGATCGAGTGAGATGGCAGAACATGACCGCCCACGCTTACCGGCATGGCACATGATGGATGGATAGTCAGTCAATTAGTACACAGAGACAGTATAGTCAGTCAATTAGTACACAGAGACAGTATAGTCAGTCAATTAGTACACAGAGACAGTATAGTCAGTCAATTAGTACACAGAGACAGTATAGTCAGTCAATTAGTACACAGAGACAGTATAGTCAGTCAATTAGTACACAGAGACAGTATAGTCAGTCAATTAGTACACAGAGACAGTATAGTCAGTCAATTAGTACAGGGAGACAGTATAGTCAGTCAATTAGTACATAGAGACAGTATAGTCAGTCAATTAGTACACAGAGACAGTATAGTCAGTCAATTAGTACACAGAGACAGTATAGTCAGTCAATTAGTACACAGAGACAGTATAGTCAGTCAATTAGTACACAGAGACAGTATAGTCAGTCAATTAGTACACAGAGACAGTATAGTCAGTCAATTAGTACACAGAGACAGTATAGTCAGTCATTAGTACACAGAGACAGTATAGTCAGTCAATTAGTACACAGAGACAGTATAGTCAGTCAATTAGTACACAGAGACAGTATAGTCAGTCAATTAGTACACAGAGACAGTATAGTCAGTCAATTAGTACACAGAGACAGTGTAGTCAGTCAATTAGTACACAGAGACAGTATAATCAGTTAATTAGTACACAGAGACAGTATAGTCAGTCAATTAGTACACAGAGACAGTGTAGTCAGTCAATTAGTACAGGGAGACAGTATAGTCAGTCAATTAGTACACAGAGACAGTATAGTCAGTCAATTAGTACAGGGAGACAGTATAGTCAGTCAATTAGTACACAGAGACAGTATAGTCAGTCATTTAGTACACAGAGACAGTCACTAAAGCACCTCTTGTACACACTTGATGTGTACTGGATATACGGTTCTAGCGACATAGTTGTTGACTACTCGGCACTAACTGGGTCTTGTGATCATTATCCGGTCAGTCGCCTTTATTTCCCAGCAAATTCCCTGCTGGCCACTTTAGGCCTGGTCGATCAGAAGCACAGGTCAAAGTAAAGACAATCCCCGACAGTAAGTGTGTTTATTTTGGGCTCGCTCATGTTGAGTGGAGTCCATATCCGCTACTTCTGTTAGCACTTGATTTTTTGCGTGTGGATTGGCTTTCCCTGTTTCCAGTGTCCCCCACCATCAGGCGAAGCCACTCCAACTTCAGAAGTACTTGTAATTTACTGTCCTAAGTCAGTGATGTGAAGTCAACATTTTACTCAAAATCGCCGGTGTTGGGGTTGAACCCGCTACCTCGGCATCAGCACACCGGATGTTTAAGAACAAGCGCTCTTATCCATCGGCTATGCTGTCCAGTGTGTGTGTGTGTTTTTTTTAAATCGTAGGATTGGAACACATGACCGCTGGACATGAAGGCAGGCGGTCTAGCCACCTCGCCACTGCGCCGAGTGACAGTCAATTATATGATTTTATATGCATACATTTTTCATCTCAGGGCTGGAGGCGATGAACCTGAGTTCGTTTCTTGCCGCTCTGTCAACGGACTGTCTGTCGGAAGAGAGAGAAATTACAACGTTCACAAAAGTTGCTCTGTGAGTAGTGTCAAACTAAAGTTGCTCTGTGAGTAGTGTCAACTAAAGTTGCTCTGTGAGTAGTGTCAACTAAAGTTGCTCTGTGAGTAGTGTCAACTAAAGTTGCTCTGTGAGTAGTGTCAACTAAAGTTGCTCTGTGAGTAGCGACAACTAAAGTTGCTCTGTGAGTAGCTACAGCTAAAGTTGCTGTGAGTAGCGATTACTAAAAGTGCTCTGTGAGTAGCGATAACTAAAGTTGTTCTGTAAATAGCAACAACTAAAGTTACTCTGTGAGTAGCGACAACTAAAGTTGCTCTGTGAGTAGCGACAACCAAAGTTGCTCTGTGAGTTGTGACAACTAAAGTTGCTCTGTGAGTTGTGACAACTAAAGTTGCTCTGTGAGTAGTGACAACTAAAGTTGCTCTGTGAGTTGTGACAACTAAAGTTGCTCTGTGAGTAGTGACAACTAAAGTTGCTCTGTGAGTAGTCGACAACTAAAGTTGCTCTGTGAGTAGCGACAACTAAAGTTGCTCTGTGAGTAGCGACAACTAAAGTTGCTCTGTGAGTAGCGACAACTAAAGTTGCTCTGTGAGTAGCGACAACTAAAGTTGCTCTGTGAGTAGCGACAACTAAAGTTGCTCTGTGAGTAGTGACAACTAAAGTTGCTCTGTGAGTAGTGACAACTAAAGTAGCTCTGTGAGTAGCGACAACTAAAGTTGCTCTGTGAGTAGCGACAACTAAAGTTGCTCTGTGAGTAGCGACAACTAAAGTTGCTCTGTGAGTAGCGACAACTAAAGTAGCTCTGTGAGTAGCGACAACTAAAGTTGCTCTGTGAGTAGCGACAACTAAAGTTGCTCTGTGAGTTGTGACAACTAAAGTAGCTCTGTGAGTTGTGACAACTAAAGTAGCTCTGTGAGTATCGACAACTAAAGTTGCTCTGTGAGTAGCGACAACTAAAGTAGCTCTGTGAGTAGCGACAACTAAAGTTTCTCTGTGAGTAGCGACAACTATAGTTGCTCTGTGAGTAGCGACAACTCTGTTACACGCTTAAGGTATGCTGGCATATGGTGCTGACTCCATGTTTGTATAGACCAACCTGTACTCGAAGGCTGATGGTGCCAATATCATACCGGCCTCTTTAACTCCCAACACATTTCATACACATATACGACATGAGGAGCTTTGGGTATATGGTTCCCATCATCATCCACCGATTGGCGTGGCCAATCATTCTTCTCGACATCTTGCAGTCTCCAACAGTATATATCAATCCATGCGTTGACTCCTTTTCGTGCCATGACTCAAAACGGTCAAGAATTATCTCTCATTGTCTTAATGTATCTCTCTTACCATGAATCTTTACAGTTGTCACAGTCTATTCTAGTTTTTATCTTCTCATACTGTGGCGCGGAAATGACGACTGCTTTCCCACGTTTGCCAGAAGCTGACTGTGTGTCTCTTTCACAACGTTTAAATTAGAGTCCGTTCACAAATGATTGACCTCATTCACGATAAATAGTTTTGAAAACTGTCTGCTGTTTCGTTATAAAATTTTCTCCTGCCGTCTTATATTTACCCCACGCAAGTAATATGTCTTTGATAGGTCTAAAGGCAACTAACATCATGGAAAGCGGTGACATTTCTTTGATGTTTTGGCGAAAATATAGTGAATTCAAGCTAACAAACTTGTTTCACAGCAATGCACGTCAGTTCGGGTAACGACGCAGGGGTGTCCATATTCGTTTGGAAGTGGGTGTAATGTGTAATACACATAAAAGACACAGCATTTACAGAGGCTTGGGGTAAATACTGCAGAATAGAAATTAAAATGGACAGGAAAGTAGAAGGAATATATTTCTTACCTTATTTTTCATTGTCTTTTTTCTTCTTCAGCCGTTAGTTCATAGTGTGTACATAATGAGTCCTGTTACTAGGATGTATTTAGCTTTGTATATAGAGTTCGTGAAATCTACCAAACAGTTGTGCTTTAATGTGCGTACGGAGTTATTAAAGGTGATACTGCAATTCAGTCATCATGTGTAAGTTTTTAAAGATCTGTTCAGCTTTCGGTGTAATTTGATGGAGTCATTTAGAATCTTCGTAAAAATGTTTACTGTTCAGAGACGGAACATGATTTCCTGTTTTGCACGACGAATATAGTTGTGAATGTCTCTATAGTGTGATTTCTTCTTAACAGCCAAGATGTTGGTACTCTGTTCATTGAAGTTTAGTAGACTGAATATTGACTGATTATAGACTATGTATTGTCCCCACATTTGACGACGAGTTTGTTCTCGCGTTTCTTGTTATGCCACAATACACCAGTTTCCACCGCAGTTACTACTCTTCTGTTTCATATTCAATGCGTTTAGTGTTTTTGTTTTTTCAACAACAGTTCTTTGTCACCGTTTAAGGTTTCAGGAACTGAAAATCCATCGGTGTGGAATACGAACTGTTGCCATTGCCAAGTTGTATTGTTTGTGCCAATGCTGTAATGCTTAGGGTCTGCAATTCTTCAGGATAATTAGTGCAAAATATCCCAGTAGGTGTGCATGTGGATTAATGTCTGCGATCTGTCCAATATCTTAATCTGTGTCGGGCGATTTAAGTAGGTTTATGACTGCTCTCGGTTGCATACAATTCAAACCATCCTTTCTCAAATTGTAATCTTCCTCTTTTAATACATAATCCTCACATATTTTTCAGTAACTTTTATCAATATTTAATAGCGCGGACTGGGTTAGTATCTTGACGTCAGACAATTTGAATGTAGTATTGTCAGTTACCACCTGCCTTTTAATTGTATCCCACACACAAGTTATATAGGGTTTAAATGAGAATGGTACTGAGGAAGTCTCAAATACCTATGGTCATGATCTTCCATCAATTTGTCGATTTGATATTTCTGGCTTCTTTTATTTGCGTCTGCTTTTCCAAGAGATTGATTGATTGATTGATTTAGGAATCGACATCACAGCATTCGGGGCATTCCCATAAGTGCTCCGTCCCCATCCTCAGTAGCCAGCGAAGATGGTATGGATTTCCTTCGGAGCCATATCTGTATTGCTTCCTTAGAGCTCGATGTCGTAGGTATTTTGTGTTCTTGGGCAACAACATTGTGATATGATACATTGTCCATAATTAAAAACAAGATGGTCTGTCTAGGGATGGAAAGCACTGTATTCTCGAGCCAATCTCTAAATACATTACCATTAATCTCATTATGATAATCCCTATTGTCTGTATGCTTTGATACGAACACGAGTCCAGCATTCTGTAATAAGCCATTATGCGTACTACCGACATGGGCTATGACCATACATTGTCCTTTACCACTTGATACATATCCCTTTAAATTGTCACCCAATGATTGCATCCCTTTTCATTTGGGTGGTGCGCATTGATCCAGGTTGCATCCAAATACACAGTATGATAATTTTCTTTGCAATTTCCATTAATTCACGCTCTTAATTGATTCTAAATGTGGTTGCTCGCAAATGATTTTTCTACCTCCCTTGTTCTTTCTAAACGTGAAGCCTAATGACCCGTATAATTTTCCACAAAGTTGTTGTAGATAGCTCTATGTAACTTTTCTGTCTCAACCAAATCCTAATTTTTCTTACAGTCTCTGTTTCTTTGGTTTCCAGCATTTTCATAATAGCTCGCCTCATGACCTCCTTGTCAAAGCTGTCTACAATTAACTTTCCACCTACCGTTTGCTTATTGCGTGTTGGTTTAATTTAAGATTCTTGGACCCATCGACGAAATGACCGTTTACTCATAGCCAGTGCATGCACTGTTCTTTTCTCGGGATTTATTGTAGTATGAAGCCATAAAACTGGGATACGACTCTATGTTGTGTACGCGCTATTCCCGTGTGCCCTGCGAATGGAATGTCATGCGCTGTTCTCATAATAATCTCTCTATATGCTAAGGGTACCACAACTTGCCTACGTTTAGTCTTTTCATCTGAAAAACGGCGAGTGAGAATATTGTTCTTCATTTCGAAGCACCATCTACCCTTCTTTGATTGCCTATGTTCTACTTTACTACACAATTGGAAACATTTGTCCATAGTAATATCTTGTCTCTGGGAGTCACTAAAGCTCTGTTTGAGATCCATTCTCACCTGCTCAGTTGTACTATCCTTGTCCTCAGTCTCGGTGTCTATTTCGCTTGTTCATCTCTTCCTCAGCTGTAGTATCTAATCTTGTTTGTCTTCTAGTAACTACCGCGTTGCTTCTCACCTCATATTTTTGATACCTGTTCTTGATTTCTTCTTCTGTACATTCTTTCACTGTTGGTATATTTCCAATGATCAGATCTGCCACTGGGTAGTCTAGGACACACGCTGTCACTATTCCTGTGATAAATGGTGTTGTCACTGTGATCTCGGCCAATGGGTAACATTCTACTGTTCCATTAAACGTTATACACTTGACCGTTTTCTCCTATGTAATCCGAGGGGTTTACCAAACTCTTTCTTACACCTATGGTCGTACATCCGGAATCCCTGAGGGTTAACGCTGGACTATCATTGACGAAACCATGGTGCAGCTTCAGACTCTCTCCTAAGTGTACCGATGACATCGCTCTGAATGGGTGCCCACATATCAAGATAGGTTAACTGGTTGTGTCGAACAAAGGCTTACATCCCTCACAACTCTCATTGTTAGGTGTCTCAATCACTTGGGCTGCATTAGAGTGCTCAGTTTCCCCACCCGTACATTGGTAGCTGAAATAGCACTTTCCCCCACATTTGAAACAAATGATCTCCTTTTTTTCTGTTATTCGTTGGCCCACTGGATGGTTGTACATCACACTCCGCCATTTTGTGCTTCCAGCTCCCACAATTCCAACATCCGGCATAACCATTCGGACGTCTCTTAAAATTTCCCCTTTTGTATGGGTAACGTCCTGCTTTGCCAAAATGGTTGCTCCGGAAACCATTGTTTTGAAGTCCCTGTTGCTCATACCTCTGTGCTGAATCCACACTCTTCGACCTTGGTTTAATACCTGGATTCTGATCCTGTTTAGTGTAAGCTGTACAGACTATTTCATCACCCATTTGTCTGCCAATAGAGCTGTTCGGATGTGCAGTCATGTAGTTTTGCCCCAACTGGGACATTGTATCTATATCCTTTGGTTTGCGTTCCTGAAAGAAAGCCACTAAATCCGCATTAAATGACGATAATATCTTATCCCTTAGCATCAAATCGACTAAGCGACTGAAATCTTTTCCAACTTCTGCAAGCTCCATCCATTTATTAAATATGTTCGTTACTGTACTGACAAAATCTGTAAAATCCTGATTTGTCTCTGGCACTAATTGTCTGAACTTTGTATCCATGCTCAGTTAGGTTGAACTTTGTAAGCAAGCGTTGACTCAGAATAGTATAATTGTTTCTTCCTGCCACAGGTACATTGAACATGTTATCTAGGACCTTTCCCGTCAGACACTCACTCAGCCTCATTGCAGCCTCAAATCTTTCAAGATAAGCTTGAAGATTGTCTCGGTCCGTAAAATATGGCAATATCAATCGGTGTGACGACTGTGAAGGTATTCTGCCTTCGTCACTTTGAACCTTAGATGCTAGTTCTAATGTTTTAAATACAATTTCAGTTTCCATCTGAAACTGATACTATTGTTGTTCCATTTTTAGTTTCACGTGTGTGTCTCTCTCTCTTCGTGTAGGCGCTTAGCTTCAGCTAACTTTTCTTCCTGTAGGCGTTGAGCTTCAGCTAACTTTTCTTCCTGTAGGCGTTTGGCTTCACGTTCGTTATGCCTCTTTTCTCTCTCAAGTTGCTCCTCTTCTTTGAATTTTGTTTCTGCAAACTCCTGTAAATCTTTGCCCTTCAAGCCTATTCGTTCACCTGCTTCGATGTATTCCATTAAAATAGGCATCTTTGTAATTGTTTACCCGTTGCTGTCTGTCAGCCAACTATAAAATAAAGACACTTCTTCTAGTCTTTGTGCCCCTTTTCTAAGTTCACCACCACTCAGACTTTACGTAAATTCGTAGTGCTGATAATATCCCTCTTTTTTCACACAGTCACTCTATAAGAAATTTAGTAGTGAGGGGGGTATTACCTATACTCCATCGAATATATAACAAATAGTTGTAGAAAGTTTCTGGAAATAGTGTTAGACATACATATATATCCACGAATGAATGATAAACAATAAGCGATGGCTATGAGACGCTACACGCATAGGCTAGTGACACAAAAAACTATCATCGACAAGCTCATGTAAGACAAAAATTAGTGTGCATAAAAACAACAAAACCCATGTAGATAGGAGATTTTTTTAAACATGAGAATTACAATAATACCATATATCCGAATCAATATATATGTAAATATAAAGAAAGAAGAACACGTAATCTTCAATAACTAATAGACACAGATTTGACGTAAGCCACCACGGCTCTGGATATTGTTCAGGACACCCAATGCGAACGCACCACCACGCTAACTTATTAGCGTATTCCTTAAAGAATATCTTAAGCACAAGGAAGAAAAAAGCTTTGCCAAGCCTACCCTGATTCAGATAGAAATCGCAAAAATGCCTATCAGCTAGACACATGCAATAACACACAAATCAACAGATTACGCACATGACACTTAAAAAGAAACAAAACGAATGGCGGGTACACCGAACAAAAGCAGTAGGCCGACAAAAGTGCAACAATAACAGCACATTGTATGAGTAGTTTTCGAAAACGCCTGGATCCGCTTAGTGGTTAGGCCTGACTCAAATATCTGAACCTGTTTGGTTGCTATCTTCTCCAATTACTGGTAATGATTCACGTTTGCCGAAAGAGTTAACAATGGTGATGAATGTTCAGAATTGTAAATGTGTATATAGTAACTTTTTTTGCAATAAATTCGACCACTTTTGAAGCGAGGGCTACTGATTGTCTGCTGTAGAATGTTTGCCCGGTGACGCGATGATGACGATAACAGAATGATGGTAACAACAACGAACATAAATCCTGGTTTCAGAGCAAAACAGCTGGTATTGTTTATTATTTGCGACCTACTTTCACAGTCACCTGAGTCATCGTGCAATGCTAGTGGAAATTTCCTCAGTAAACTTCCCTTGTTCACAGCCTTGACTCCCAAGGTCACCTCAGTTTCAGTACATCAGTGTACTACAATCTTATTTGTCCCAACACGGCTGATCTCTAGCCCCGTGGAGACCCACAATATTCGCCGACCTCACATCAGCCGGTCACTGCTTACGCATCATTTCTTTGTAAAAATTAACACGCACAGTATCTGGTTGTGGTCTGATGTAATGTTCCCCATATCCAGCGACTGCTGGCTCTTTTCTTTATACACAAATATTCGCTGTCCTTCCCCCATCTTTCATTCCTTTTCGGTAGACCAGCAATTGTCGCTTTATGTGTTCCACACTTCCTCATAAATCTCCTTTCCCCGGGTGAGTCTTTAAACATGTATTTCACCTGTACTTGTCCGCTGGCGCCTCGCCCTGTCTGTTTACCAGCGCTGAATCGCCTGTCGACGTGTGAAAACACCGTGCGACTGTCCCCAACACACACGCAGGCTTCAGCGACACTGTCCCGCCGCTAGACTGTTCTCTCATAGGCTTAAATCCTGTCTATGTACCGTGGATAACCCTCCACCGTCCACCCTCCCTCTCCGGGTGTGCAATGTTATTTTTACCTGGCCTCCCGTGAACTGTGTGTTAATTCTCTGGCACTTTTGAAACGGGCCGTCTGCTGGATATGGCGATGATTCGTTGTGATACAATTCTAGTTGTAACTGCGCACCCGACTAATGTCTCTGAACTCATTATCCTCTCTAAACGACGAGCCCACATTAACCTCTCTGTCACAATCTCTTTTGCAACAGAATGAGATTGGTCGTTGTCTAGATCCTGATGCTCTTTCTATATCACTGCAGAGTGTAAGCTGGGTTAGCCCCATGTCCCACACCACAAGTCATTACTGTAATACACATCTATTAGTCACTGAACAAGATTGCGATTGCGCACAGAATATCCCTTTAATGATGAATGAACACGGAAACAGGCAACACATATAAATCCAGTAACAGTAATTCCAGAATATATCCTCATTACAACCTAACACTCAAATAACACTGCCTTCTCCAGGCCTTCTTAATCTAATCCACGACGACAGTTAACCAGTCTCCCTGGCCCAAACTCACTCGATCCAACCCACTCTGGGTCTAGGCCTCAACTAACTAATAAATATAGAATTACATAATTCAGGAGGTATATCTCCAGTATCGTATATTGTGTTCAGCAGTCTGGTGACTTGGTCTATTCCATATTCTGCTAAGGCATTGATCATTTCTAGTGTGATGTTATCAGTACCCGGAGTCTAGCCAGTTTTCATATGGTTAAGAGCATTCTGAACTTCTATCTTCAAAATTGCTGGTCCTTCATTATTATTCCTATGATTATATTGTTCTTCTCTTGTATCATCATAAAGGTCTTTCACATAATCTGACCACGCATGTAAAATCTGATCTTCTTCTATTATGATATTGCCATCTTTGGTGTTTAGGCAACCCGTTGACGTGTGTGTTATTTTGTTAGTGATGTCATTAATTCTTTTGTGCATTAATTTGGTATTCCGGGTGTTGTGTTGATGTTCACTTTCCTTGCAATTTTCCTCAAGCAATGTATCTTTTGCCTCTTTGCATAGCTTCCTAATTTTCCTATGAATCTCTTAATATTTTTCCTTGTTATTTTTGTTATTTCTTCTTACTTCCATGAGTTGTAAGATGTCTTCCGTCATCCATTTCTTGCGTCCTATTATCTTTATTTTTGGGATGGTTGTTTCTGCAGCTTGGTTGACTGATTTCTTTAATATTTCCCATTGGTCACTGACGTCTTGAAATAATATTTCCATATCGGACAATGCATCAAATCTGTTCTTTACCTCTACGTTGAATTTATCTTTTATTTCCTCATTCTTCAGTGCTTGTAGATCAAATGTTGTGTTTCTTGGTGATTATTTGACTTTCTTTAATTTTATATGTAAATTGCTTAAGATTTATCTATGGTTCCTGTAGCAGTCTGCGCTTGGTATAGTTTTTGCCACTTTCAAACATTTCGAAATCTTCTGTTGATGAGGATGTAATCAATATGATTTTTGATTTCCAATGCCTGAGTGGAAACCTTCATGGACATCAAGGGCAAAAACTGCTGCATTGGTCTAAGGTTCTATTTTTTACGGTACCCTCCCAGGGTAAGGGAGAAAACACTTTGCCTCTCCAGCTAGCTTGATATTTTTTCTGGGAATTAACTTCTCCAGCAGCTTGCCTATTGTATTCTGCATGGTTATTACTCGATATCCCTGAATTTTTGTGTGGTATTTGCCAGGCTTTGGTAAGGGAATCAGATAGCTGTGTAACCACTACTTCTAGATGCTAACACTCCCTATACTGTTGTTGTACATATCTGCTAAGTTTCTCTAGCTCGTTGTCCGTACACCTATTGATGTCGTCATATCTTATGCCATCTGACCCTGGAGCGCTGCTTTTTGATCGTTGAAGCACAGCCTTGATTTCTTTCACTGTCACTGCGTCTTCCTCCGAAATGTTCTGGGCCTTGCACCTGTCTGAGGTGACCTCCTTGGCAAGATTTCGGCCTCTCTTGTCCGTCTTGTTGCTCTGTTCTAGATAGCGTCTAGAAGGGTTTATCTAGAGCAGAGCAATGTAGAGCTCATGGAGACAACTAAATACAATCTCGGGAATCAAGAGGTGATGAAACAACGTTGGCACCGTGTAGGACACACACACTGAGAAAACCTGAGGACAGTAAAACTAGACACTCATTTGTCTGGATCCCACAGAGAGAATGAACTAGTGAGAGACCTAAACCACATGGAACCCACAGGGAGAATGAACTAGTGGGAAACCTAAACTACATGGAACCCACAGGGAGAATGAACTAGTGGGAAACCTAAACCACATGGAATCCACAGGGAGAATGAACTAGTGGGAGACCTAAAACACATGGAACCCACAGGGAGAATGAACTAGTGGGGAACCTAAAACAAATGGAACCCACAGGGAGAATGAACTAGTGGGAGACCTAAAACGCATGGAACCCACAGGGAGAACGAACTAGTGGGAGACCTAAAACACATGGAACCCACAGGGAGAACGAACTTAGTGGGAGACCTAAAACACATGGAACCCACAGGGAGACCATTTCGAGATAGACAGCTTTATGTAAGACTGTCTCGACTTATGAAGAAAGCGTGAGACACAACTGTCTCATCTATTGAGGTATAAACAATTCTGTGGTTCAGAATCCAGGACCACACAAGACATCAGAAGGCATGGGTTGATGTTGAAAATAATCCTGTTGCTGGCACTTGACGCATCGGGTGAGAAAAATATGCGGTTTACACGTAGAACAAGTCACAACTACCGGCTAGCGACAATATATAGAACAAGTCACAACTACCGGCTAGCGACAATATTCATGACAACTCGCTCCCATCCACTGGTCACAACATATGGAAGAAAACACTCACACCCGCTGCAGCAATATATAGAACAACTCATTCCTATTCGCCAGTGACAACGCACTGAACAACTCATTCCTATTCGCCAGTGACAGCGCACTGAACAACTCATTCCTATTCGCCAGTGACAACGCACTGAACAACTCATTCCTATTCGCCAGTGACAACGCACTGAACAACTCATTCCTATTCGCCAGTGACAACGCACTGAACAACTCATTCCTATTCGCCAGTGACAACGCACTGAACAACTCATTCCTATTCGCCAGTGACAACGCACTGAACATTCCAGGACAACTCATTCCTATTCGCCAGTGACAACGCACTGAACAACTCATTCCTATTCGCCAGTGACAACGCACTGAACAACTCATTCCTATTCGCCAGTGACAACGCACTGAACAACTCATTCCTATTCGCCAGTGACAACGCACTGAACAACTCATTCCTATTCGCCAGTGACAACGCACTGAACAACTCACTCCCTCCCGTTAGCAACAATATGTAGAACAACTCACTCCCTTCCATTAGCAACAATATTTGGAACAACTCACTCCCACCCGCTAGAGACAATATGTAGAACAACCCACTCCCACCCGCTAGAGACAATATGCGGAACAAAGCAGCAAACAGTAGCAGTGTGTTAGAAACAAATGTCTAGATCAGGGGTGGCCAACCTTTTCAGCAGGCGGGCCAAATTTCAAAAATAATATTTCCTGCAGGGCCACGCACCTATTTTTTGGGGGTTAATTAAAATAAACAAGCAAACGTGCTAACGGCTTCAACCACATCGTCGCTTTCAAGTAGGCGAGATCGTGGTCAAACGATTGCCGGGTTTAATGTAAAAAAAAAACAAAAACAGAAATAGGTATATTTTTTTTTAAAGAACATAAAACATAACTGAGAATCAAACATATTTATTAGACAATGTAAAATTATTTAAAAGTGCATCAAAATTGATCTCAACTGATGTTGTCGAAACACGCAAACAGTTTTCCAAATGAACATCAGTAATTCGTGTTCTCACTTGTGATGTTATGTGCTTCATGCGACTAAACAGCTGTTCACACGCATAAGTGTTTTCAAATAGCGAAACCATCGACAGAGCATGTTTTTAAAACGCAGGATATTAGTCTTTGTCAAAATACATTTTATATAACTCTTCCAAACCAACTTGATGGAAGTTTTCCTTTAACTGTATTACAACACATTTCACAATGTTCCATTTGTAATCTTCCTGGTAATAAGTTCACGTCTACCGCAAATGGCGTTGAAAATGCACAAAAAATACATGGTGGTTTTAAAAAAAATCCTGAAATAGTTTTTCAAATTCGAGGTTTAAGTCAGATATTAAGGAAGCGTATTTATCCGCCGCCTCCCGTGTGACGTCTGGTAGAAATGTCAATGTAGGAAAGTGAGTAAAGTTATTTTTTGTCCTTAACTGTTGTTCCCAAAGACCAAGTTTCATTTGAAATGCAGAAATATGATCATACATCTTATTAATTAATTGATCTTTCCCTTATAGACGAGTATTAACGTCATTTAGGTGGCTAGTTATGTCGAACATAAATGCAAATTCGCAAACCCACTCTTTGTCTTCAAACTCTGGGATATGTTTTTATTTGCTTGCAAAGAATGTTTGTATTTCTTGCTGCAAATCAAACACTCTTTTCAACAATTTGGCTCGCGTCAACCATCTTACGTTAAGGTTTGCTGAAGTCATAGTGATCAACCTGCGAAAGCCGGCCTTGTGCAAGCAGAACGACATGTTAGTCAGTTTAAAATTACCGTGGTAGACAATCGACATTACTGTGCGAATATGTGTATATTTCAGATTGAAGGATTTATCTAGTTATTTCACTTTACGTTGTGTGATTTCTGCAGTATATACCTGACGAGATGCAGCGAAATATGTCAGGCAATAAACCGTGCAATCTATTGTTTGTGTCTTCGTTATTCAAATATCTTCATTATGTTGTTCAATGTCGTCCACACGCCTACAAATAGTCTGACGAGACATACTTATTTTTGAGAAATCCTTCTTCTTTTCTGGACATGAATTTCAACGACGCTCTCCAAACATTTCTTAACCATTCCATCATCTGAATATGGCTTCAATTTTTTTTTTTTTGCTGATATCATGGCTAATGCATAACTAGCTTTTACATAGCATGTTGACTCTGAACCCGCTCTAGTAAATATCCTTTGTTGTGCAGAAATATTTGTTTTAAAGTCATGAACCCACTCTAGTAAATATCTTTTGGTGTGCAGAAATTTGTGTTTTAAAGTCATTTACTTTGTCTTGTCGAAATTGCCCTTTGTACTTATCAAACTTATTTGCATGTTTAGTCTCGTAGTGCCGTTTGATGTTATACTTTTTCAAAACAGAAACAGATTCGTTGCATATCAAGCACATAGGCTTTGTTTTAATTTCCACGAAAACATAGTTTATTGTCCACCTGTCTTGAAAACTTCCTAATTCTTCTGTGATTCTTCTCTTCTTTGGTCAAACGTCTTTACTAGTTGACGCCATGGTAGGTCTTCGTTTTTAACTGGAAGAAAAAAGTAAAATACCACGTGTAATACTAATTAATAATACTTAATTAATTTAAATTACGTAAATAAAACGTTTCAGGGTTTACTTACCTATAGAATTAATATGGTAGACATGATACTTGGTTAAAGTAGTTTGATCTCTCATTATAAATATGATAAATATGTATGTTAACGTCGATCGCAAAATCTATCCAGACGCAGTGGCGATAATAGAACGAAACTACAGAATAACACGGAACTTTGTCAAGCTGGACTTAAAGTAGTTATGAGTATGAACCCGATAGCGTTACGAGCTTCCCGAAGACGCCGAAGACCACAGAACATATATATCAGAAGTTGAAGTCTCATATTAAATTTTATCAACACCTAGCGTCGGACAAAAAACTAAGTAACCTTGAGTGTCAAGTAGCTGGATATTTGAAAAAGCTAACATCTATGAGTTTTTCCGAAAATGCAGGATATTTAAAATAGCTCAAAACCAATGATTTTTTTCAAAAATGCGAGATATTTCAAATTTATCTTAGCTATAATTTAAAAATATATGACACGAACGACTCATGATGTAATGTTCTTTTGGTGATATTTACAATAAATTTAACATTTATGTTCATTTAACCAACATGACTGCAGGCGGGCCGCATGCGGCCCGCGGGCCTCGTGTTGGCCACCCCTGGTCTAGATTGTGAAGCAGAAAGTTATTAAAATGTACTTTAACTGTCATTTGTGAACATTCCACAGGCTGATAGTTCTAGTTATAAGTACTTTAGTCATCTTGGGTACAGCTGTTGATCTGGCAGCCCGTTGTCCCAAACACGTGTCATCACATCACGCCTCTGAAGGTCAAGCGAATGAAGTGGATAAGATGACCGATGCTGAAAGCCCAGGCAAGATAAATATATTCATAGTATAAGAGTTTTGACAGTTGGCTTTATTTCTGTTGTGACATGGTTACTTTGTCATTCTACCACCTGACTACCTGTTTACCAAACTTCTTATTAATACATCTTAGCAAGTGTAGATGATGCAAGTATGTATATAGGAATGTATGTAAGTGTTTATGCATATGTGTGTCTGTGTGTGGGTGGGTGGGTGGGTGTGTGTGTCTGGCTGCCTGCCTGTCTCATGATATGATAATATGTATTGTTTATGTTGGCAACTTTCAATTGACAATGTTTTTTTCTCCCCTATGTGAATGTAACATGCACACTAGATAATTGATGAACCAGAGATGAGTGATTGGAAGGGCCAAATGTAAGATGGGCCTGCGTACCCAATTTCTGGCCCTTTGAAAATAAACTTCGTTCGTTCAACCTATATTGTGAAGCCGTGGTTGGGAGGTTAGAGTGTCCCCCTCAGGTTCAGAAGATATCGGGTTCAACCTTAGCAGGAGCTGGGCATTTGTCCAAGAACCATTGACACCTAAAGATATCACACGTTCACTTGATCTCTTAGGTACTGAGATCGGATGCCTTGCCTTCTCGAATACAAGCGAAAAACAGGAGGTCCGTATGCAAGTTGCGAACGGTAAAAATGCCACGACAGTTGGAAATCGCAAATAGTAGATGGTAGGGAATGCGTTTAATCTAGTAAAGGTCACAGGTCAGTGTGTCCTACTTTGGAATGCACTTGTGTAAGGTGTGCCTCATCTAGACAGATTCTATCCAAGGTCAGGGGCTCTATCTACCCGAGGGTAGGTTTTCTTTTCTAACAATGTCGCCAGGGCAGTAGCCTGAAGGCCCGCTCTTTGCGATGTCTAACTGCAGTGAGATTTTGTAAAGTGCCTTATATGAGAGAGGTGCGTGTCTGGTATCACTACCCAAGCGATCAGGTTGACGTGTAGATTCATTATATAATGCGATCATTGCAAGCAAACTCGTACAGCTCTTCCAGGGGACGAGCCTTGTACATTATAAACCAGTGATCTCTAGCATGGCTAACCGCTAATTGTCTGATTCATTCATTCAGCAGGATCTCCTGTGCTGAACCTCGCTCCCATAACAAACTTCCGGAAAACCTCTCAATCATAAGCAAGATTTCTCGCATCCGATACATCCATCTGGATATCATCTGCCACATCCTGCACCCATCTTCTCTTTGGCCTTCCTCTTCCTCTCTTCCCATTCATATACCCCTGTATTATTGCCCTCTCCAAACTTTCGAGACATTTAAAGTGACCAAAATATTCAATTTTCTTTAGTTTGTCGTCGTTAATAGCCGCAATGTTTATCTTACAGGCGTGTGGGTGAAAGTTCTACTGGCATTCTCCATGTACACAAATGGGAAGCGACTCCTGTCCACATCACAAGCTCCAGGGTCAATCACGGTCATCCCAGGTCTTCGATTTCTGACCATGTCATGTATTGTTGTTGGACATGCATATTGGGCAATGATGCAGGGTCACGCAGGTATGTCACATGTTAACATTCTCATGCAGTCAATATTGTATATGCTAACATTCATCCGTTCCAACATAGCTTAGCTAATACAGCGGGATTGGCACTAAACCCCAGTGGAAGTATCATATGGAAAACCCATGAGACCACTAAGACAGAACATATTAGAGGCCACTAAATCAGCACATATAAGAGGCAAGTAAGACAGCACATATACAATTCACAGACCCATGGTGCCATTTCAATGGTAAGATATAAATTCTGTCCATATTCCATAGCTGAGGTGTCAGGTGAATGATAGACCTGGCTTTTTCTCTGAGGTGTCTGATTGGTCATACGTCGAATTACACCTGTATCTATATCGAGGCGATGTCATTTGGAGGTAACAGGTTCAAATCCCGATGAGGTAACTAACTTTCAATATTTATGTTGCCTAGTGCAGTGCTTCCCAAAGTGGTGGTACGTGGACCAGTGCCGGTCCGCGAGCCCTTCTTTTCCTGTCCGCAGCGTGAGTTGAAAAAAAGTAAGAAAAAAGTTAAATATTTTCTCCTTTGTGGATTCTTTATAACTTTTTAAAAACAAGATTGTCCTTTTCTCAAAACATGATATCCGCACCGTTTTTATGGTATTTTAATTTTTTTTAAACAATCGAGCCTGCAGCCGTAAAGCCCAAGAAGTATTTATTTTTAAGGTGAAGCGAATCATTGATTCAATCATCATCATCATCATCATCATCATCATCATCATCATCATCATCATCATCATCATCATCATCATCATCATCATCATCATCATCATCATCATCATTTTCAACTTCTGCAGTCATGCGTCGTGGGGCGGAATAATTTGCTCTCCAGCGCCTGGTGGGCGATACTGGATAGTGTCATTCCGTGTGATTGCACAATGTCTTTGATGTCGTCAATCTATTTTCTTCTTGGACGTCCCCTTGGTCTCGTCGCAGATGATCTTTGATGTAAGGCCAGTGATAATAGTCGGTGGTGTTGCATTCCAATGACATGGCCAAACCACTTGATCTTCTGTCTTTCAATAAATGTGGCACAAGGTGTTGATCCAACTGTCTGTCTGATAATAGCATTTCTTATTCGGTTAACAATTGGCAGCTCTCCTCATGCATCTCATCTGGGAGGTGTTGATTTTGCGAAAGTGTTGGTTCAATGGGAAAGTTAAAAATAGTCACCGGTAGAGACTGATACTAAAAGCCGGCGCGGTCGACGACATTTGTTTGTTGACCACGTGCCTTTCTGTTGTTTCCTATGTGACGAAAAGTGAGAAAGATGCACAATATAATTTGCTGATTGTCATAAGATGCAGAAGATACGTGATTTTTGTTGTACGATTATAATGCGTTTTGCCATCGTCTCAGCGAGTGAAGGTGTTAGATACATCTGTAAAGTATTTTTCATTACAGCTGGACGAAAGCACGGACGTTGCCAACTTAGCGATTCTGATGGTGTATGTGAGATATCGATGCAAAGACAACTTGAAAGAAGAATATTTATTTTTCGTCAATGAGCATTATTAAGATAAAATACAAAAACAGTATGGACATTTGTTCTCCTTTGCGGGTAGCACTGTCTACAATCGATCCATGATTTGATAAGCTTGTAAATAATAAACAGGCCCACCACTCGCATTAAATAGTTACTGTTAGCAGCTGATCATTAAATCATTTTTATTACAACATAATGTAATTTAGTCAGATTTTAAAAAATCTGATTTGGTATCGTTTTCCCAGATATATTTTATATTTATTTTATATTGGTGTTCATTACTGTCGGTGTATACGAGTTATATACACATTTACAAGAAGACCTGAATGTAGTTTAGACATTTGAAAACATTTTTGATGTGTAAATCTATACAATAACATGTTTACTCATGAAAATGGGACCACCATTAAATAAATCACCGTCATCCAATAATATTATGGAGCAGTATTTAGCGCACCGGGACAACACCCACTTCTTCTTCTTCTTCTTCTTCTTCTTCTTCTTCTTCTTCTTCTTCTTCTTCTTCTTCTTCTTCTTCTTCTTCTTCTTCTTCTTCTTCTTCTTCTTCTTCTTCTTCTTCTTCTTCTTCGTCTTCTTCTTCTTAAGCATTCCGAGCCATTGAGGTTCTTTGTTGCAGATACAATCCGTCTCCATTCGTCTCTCTGGCTGACCTTCTCTTGCCAGTCGTTGATTCCAAGTGCTTGTAGGTCTGTATATATATTATCTCTCCATCGTCTTCCTGGTCTACCTCGGGGTCTACGCTCATTTATTTCCTGAGTGTAAGCGAGTTTTGTTTCCCTATTGTCTTCCATTCTTTCTATATGCCCCAGCCTTTGTAGTCTATTAGCCTTCATGATACCAGTAATTAGCGGGGACTTAAACAGATCATAAATGACAACACCCACAATTACGCTAAATCTTATATTTATATTAACATATATACTGAGGTCATATATAATTCCTGATTACAAGGAGAAATTTCTTTTTTAAACGGCACCGGTCCCTGGTTGTTTTTTTTCGCGTTTCAATCCTGTTTCAGGATATTGCGGTCAATATCAGCATTTTTCAGCTGTATGTTGATTCCTAGGCTAGATTACGCTCATCAGCACGCCACGACTTTCTGAGCGACCGACTCCATACTCTCATAAGTCACTGGCGCGACTCGAACCACTTCTAATTCTCGTGCGCTCACGTCAACCACGAGAGTATTCGGGATTAACGGAGAAAGCTGCTAACACCTCGGCCAGGGAGCCGGCTCCTGGTGCAAAAGGAAAATTTTATGTCGGTCCGCGAAAGTGAAAAGTTTGGGAAGCACTGGTCTAGTGTGTCCTCTAATTTCGACTTCCTTGTGCTTCCATGAGCGGCAAACAACACCTGTGAAATTGCTTATGGTGTGCCTTAGTGGCCCCAGGTTTCCCCAATTAGTATTTCTATGTATTATGATTACAAAACCTTTGGAAGAATGTAAAATATGTAACAACAGACAACGAAACAAAAACGCTAGCAAATGTTTAACAATCATAAACGCTTGCAAATATCGGCCTGTAACATTGGTATCTCGGCCTGTAACATTTAATAGTGCTTCATTCTCTAATGTATGAACAAGCTATATCCCTTTTGGGGGGGGTAGTGGGGATGGGATGGGGCTGGGAGATTGTCTGTGTTATTTTATTTCTTCATGTGTCAATACTGAATTTAGAAAGTTTATTACTTTTTTTTGATCATTAATATTCTAACTGAAGCAATTATTGACCCTAATATCTTCAACGTTTATTAAACCATTCTAGAAAGTTCATTACATTTTAAATAAAATACTATAATATCGTCAATTTTTATCAAAAGAGTTGGATAGTTTATTATAATTATAGATCCTGATTTCTCCATTGTTTATGAAAATATTTAGAAGCTTTATTACAATTAATGATCCTAATTATTTCAACTTTTATCAAAACATTTAGAAAGTTTACTATTATTCTGGTAACTAATATTCCAGTTGAGGAAATTATTGATCCTAATTTCTTCAACTTATGAAAACGTTTAGAAAGTTTGTAACTTTTCTAGTAATTAATATTTTAGTTTAAGCAATTCAATCAATCAGTCATGTGCCATGCCGGAAAGCGTGGGTGGTCATGACTCGTCATTTCACTCGATCATCAGAGTCGTGGATCAGCTCAGTGTTCCTGTCTCGTCCATGCCATGTGACCAAGCCATCCAGGTATGTTCCTCTTGGTCTTATTCTTGGTCTGTTCCCCTCGATCTTGCCAGTTGTCACTAAGTTCTCCAATCCATTTCTTCTCATAACATGTCCAAAACATTTTGACTGTCTTCGTCTATTTTCTCTAATCAATTTACGATTTTCATTTGTCTCCTGCAGTACTTGGTCATTGGTTTTTCTATATTTCCATGGTACTCTTTGCATTTTCCTCAGAAACCACATTTCTGTAGCCATCAGATGTTTTTCAGCTTGATCTGCACATTGTCCAAGTTTCACATCCATACAAAAGAACACGCTCTATATATCTCATCTCTATCATATCTCAGGGCCATACGGCCCTAACAAACATGATAGAAAATTGGCACCAGAATATAAACAACAACAGTCTATGTGGAACTGTGTTTATTGATTTCAAGAAAGCATTTGATATGATAGATCATCTTATTTTAAATAAAAAACTTGAGACAATGAAAATTGGCCCTAATGTAGTCACTCTAATATCATCTTTTCTATCAAACAGAAAGCAAGTAGTATCACATAATAAATCTCTGTCTCAAACCACTACCTTCAATATTGGAGTACCGCAAGGCTCTATTCTTGGCCCTCTACTATTTGCCATATATATTAACGATCTACCTTTGCATCTTTCGTCGTCCTGCGATCTATTTGCAGACGACTGTACAGTGTACACAAACGCTGAAAACTGTATTTTACTTGAGTCGTCTTTACAACAAGAATTAAATAATGTAGTTAGG
This sequence comes from Cepaea nemoralis, assembly GCA_014155875.1. Taxonomy (NCBI): domain Eukaryota; kingdom Metazoa; phylum Mollusca; class Gastropoda; order Stylommatophora; family Helicidae; genus Cepaea; species Cepaea nemoralis. The sequence continues at coordinate 3,307 of JACEFZ010018167.1, read as the reverse complement.
TGGAGCTATTCAAACCGTAGGAAAATTAACATCACTAAAACAAAATCAATGTTATTAACAACCAGACAAAGACTTCAGACTCTAAGCTCACACACAACACTTCAACTTCACATCGATAACATGCCAGTAGAAAGTGTAATTGAGCACACAACATTGATAGACACCTAACCTTTAATTCCCACGTTCAAGTGCTCATTAAACAAACAGTGAAAAAAGTCTACCAACTCGCCAAAATTAAAAACTTCCTTGATGAGGACACAAGGAAACTATTCTATACTTCTCATATACAGACACACTTTGACTACTGCTCTACGATCTGGGACGGTTGTTCTAATTCAAACACCAAGCGACTTTACTCACTCCAGAAACGGGCCATGAGTCTAATTTATAGCAAACATTTAACTGACAATCCTAGCCTGTATAAACGCCTTCAGTTACTACCACTCCGTAATCGCCTGCTTTTCAATAAAGCTAAACTAATTCACAAAATCCTGCATCGGAATGCCCCAAATTACCTTTGGCCATTGTTTAAATATAATGCTAGACACAGTAAACGTTTAAATATATTACACATTTGTCAGAGTCCAATGTAGTGCCAGCAGAGATGCAGGGACATCGTTACGCCCGCCAGGCGAATAGTTCCTAGCGGGGATGCCGTAACATCGTTACGCCCGCCAGGCGAGTATTAGTTACCTGCCTGCGAGGTTGCCGGCTGACAGACAGCCAGCGGTCAGGCAAGGACAAAGCAGGACGCACGCAGGCCTCGTGAAGCCACTTCAGGTGGGCAGGCGCGTTGCGAGAAATAGCCAGACAGCTCTGGGACTCGGACTCGACTGGACGTATGATGGGAGAAATGCTTGTGTAGTTTCTGTGGCCCGTAAGTCGAGTGTCTGTACATCTTGTGAGACTGATTGTAAGCTGTGGGTTGCCTGTAAGTGTATTGTTATAACTTATGTATTGTGATGATCATCTCTAGATCGTGATCTGTAAATAAATCCATCGAAACTTCGTGTCGTTGAGTCTCAAGTCAAATCACGTTGTATTTGTACTGTCTCACATGTGTTAGGTTAACGAGCCAGGTTTAAGACCCTGACATGTGTGGACGTGGTGGCATTCGTCCGGCTTTAAAATGAACGTAGGTTAGGTAATTAACATTTAAAACCTAGAGTTGTGAACTTAGAAATTTTTGTCCAACTTTAGAGTGCATTTAAATGTGATTGTGAAGGCTCATTTTGATATATATATATATATATTATTACATTGTTTGAACATGGAGACTAAATGTAAACGTACAGTGCATACATATTGTTTGATCTTGTAAACGTGTAAAACATTTGTGATTGTGAAACTTGTCACCGTTTGACCTTGTCGACATTGTGAAGTTGTCGCCATTGTGACCTTGTCGCCATCTTGTAAACTTGATGTCTATGTCCTTACTGAATGCCATCTTGATGTAAGTGATGTGTCATCAATATTGTAGTGTGTTGAGATATATTTATATTGTCTTCGTAAAGTGAATTGTGGAAAGCAGAAAGTTTTGGAAAGAAAGTGACTTGTGATTTTGAAAAAAAAAATTGTTGACGGACAACATTACGACCTACAATTACACTCAACGCCATACAAACCTAATCAAAACTTAGTGACAAGCATACACACCACATCAAACAGACGTTAACTTATTTTCTCCAAAAACAAAACAGGTTTTCTGTGCCATCTGAAACCCTTGCCCGTAGAGGTCATTTGCGTTTTGAAGTAGCGACCCTACAGATCCTAGTCCAAATTTCAACCGTTCTTCACCGCATCCAGGACACTTGAGTATATTTTTCTTTCTTTATACTTTCGGATGCAAATTGAGGCACATATTGTAAATAGAACACAATTGTAAATTGTTCATGTTACTAACAACTTGTAACAAATTGTGTGTCTGTATTTCATCTGCATTTTTCCATCATGTCGTCATTAAATGATTTCATCGATATGGGGTTGAAGTTAAAGTTAACAGGTGATGAGTTAACGAAGTGGAGTGAGAAGAAATACTCTGAATACCACGAGCGTGAAGAAAGAGCAGCTGAAAGAGCATTAAAGCAGGCAGAGACTGAAAGAGCGGCCAAGCAAGCAGAGGCAGCAACTGCAGCAAAACAGACAGAACTTGAACTGGCTGCAAAGACAAAACAAGCAGAGTTAGAGGTCGAACTGAAAAAGGCAGAAATAGCAGCTCAGAGTAAACGGGAAGAGCTGGAATTGCAACTAAAAATCAAACAACTTGATACTGAGACTGCCATAAACAAAGAGTCTAAGAAATCTGAGAGACTGGAGAAAGAAAACCAGTACAAGAAATATCAAGGTATCGTACGTAATTATACCTCAGGTGACTGCATTGCAGCCTTTACCCAAAATTTTGAGACTTTAATGGACCATTACCAGGTCCCATTGTCTGAATGGAATATTATTTATATGAGAAGTTTATCAGGGGAGCCTCTGAAAGTCATAGAGACTATCCCCAAAGACCTCAGAAAAGATTACCATTATCTAAAATCAAAGATTATGGCACAGTTTATGTTAGATGAGGCAGGTTACAGAGAACAATTCAGCAAGTTGAGCCCCAAACCGACTCAAACGTTCTCTGACTACCTCTGCTTAGTCCGAGATATATTTTCCAAATGGACTTCAGCAGCTAAAATTGATAAGAACTATCAAAAGTTAGAAGATCTTATCATCAGAGATAAAGTCATTTCATCTATTCCATCAGCATTTTCAAAGTTTTTGCAAGAGAATGAATGCACAAGTGTGGATGAGATTGAGAGACGTGGTTCGGCTTATTACACAGCCAACAAACATTGTTTTGCCAGTGAAGCTACTGAAACCAATTTTGTAGCATCGGCTAACTATGACAAACCCTATAGTAGGCAAAAACTTCATAAGCCTACATCTGAGAAGTACAACCATTGTAAATATTGTAGAATTTCACATCATCAAGGTGAGATGTGCGACAAGAACCCCGCATATCTTACATATTTACAGAACATTGTAAACAGACAAGATAAGGAGCGTAAATCCTTTAGAAATTTGCGTAAATGTTTCCTCTGTAAGGCGTATGGACATTATCGAAAAAAATCTTTTGGATTTAGAGCCAATGGCAAACTCTGAAGACCTATTGACAGAACTGACAGACGCTAGGTTCTTTACGAAGGTAGACATGACGAAAGGTTACTGGCAAATAGCAGTAGACGAACAGAGCAGACATCTGACAGCTTTTGCCACACCTTGGGGACTGTACGAATGGTGCAAACTTCCATTTGGGCTTGTT
>JACEFZ010018166.1:0-19621 GCA_014155875.1 Cepaea nemoralis | reverse complement strand
TTTGGTAGCAACACCACATGTCATTGGTAGCAACACCACATGTCATTGGTAGCAACACCACATGTCATTGTAGCAACACCACATGTCATTGGTAGAAAAAACACCATGTCATTGTAGCAACACCACATGTCTTGTAGCAACACACATGTCATTGTAGCAACACCACATGTCATTGTAGAAAAAAACACAATGTCATTAGTAGCAACCCACATGTCTTAGTAGCAACCACATGCATAGTAGAACACCACATGTCTTATAGCAACACACATGTATTAGTAGCAACACCACATGTCTTGTAGCAACACCACATGTCATAGTAGCAACACCAATGTCATTAGTAGCAACACCACATGTCATTGTAGCAAACCCCCAACCCACATGTCATTGTAGCAACACCACATGTCATTAGTAGCAACACCACATGTCATTGTAGCAACACCACAGTCATTGTAGCAACACCACATGTCATTAGTAGCAACCACATGTCTTGTAACACAAAAAACACACATGTTTGTGCAAAAAAAACCCACATGTCATTGTAGCAACCCACACAACCCCACATGTCATTGTAGCAAAACAAACAACCCACATGTATTGTAGCAACACCACATGTCATTAGTAGCAACACCACATGTCATTAGTACAAAAACAAAAACACCAATGTCATTAGTAGCACAAAAAAAAACACCACATGCATTAGTAGAACACCACATGTCATTAGTAGCAACACCACATGTCATTAGTGCCGCAAACAAAACACAACAACACCCATGTCATAGTAGCAAACCCCAAACCCCATGTCATTAGTAGCAAAAAAACACCCATGTCATTGTAGCAACACCCATGTCATTAGTAGCACAAAAAAAAACACACCCCATGTCATTAGTAGCAACACCCATGTCATTAGTAGCAACACCACATGTCATTAGTAGCAACCACATGTCATTAGTAGCAACACCACATGTCATTGTAGCACACCACATGTCATGTAGCAACACCACATGTCATTGTAGAAAAAAAACACCAATGCATTAGTAGCAACACCACATGTCATAGTAGCAAACCACATGTCATTAGTAGCAAACCACATGTCATTAGTAGCAAACAAAAAAACACCACATGTCATTAGTAGCAACACCACATGTCATTGTAGCAACACCCAGTCATTGAGCAACACCACATGTTTATGTTTTAGAAAAAACAAACACCACATGTCATTGTAGCAACACCACATGTCATAGTAGCAACACCACATGTCATAGTAGCAACACCACATGTCATTGTAGCAAACCACATGTCATTGTAGCAAAAAAAAAACACCACATGTCATTGTAGCAAACCACATGTCATTGTAGCAACACCACATGTCATGTAGCAAAACAAAAAAAAAAAACAACCCACATGTCATTGTAGCAACACCACATGTCATTGTAGCAACACCACATGTCATTGTAGCAAAAAAAAACACCACATGTCATTGTAGCAAAAAAAAAACCCCACACCACGTCATTGTGAACACCACATGTCATTGTAGCAAACCACATGTCATGTGCAAACCACATGCATTGTAGCAAAAAAAAAACACCACATGTCATTGTAGCAACACCACATGTCATTGTAGCAACACCACATGTCATTGTAGCAACACCACATGTCATGTAGCACAAAAAACACACCAATGTCATTAGTAGCAACACCCATGTCATTGTAGCCAAAAAACAACCCACATGTCATTGTAGAACACCACAGTCATTGTAGCAAACAACAAAACACACATGTCATTGTAGCAACACCACTGTCATTAGTAGCAACACCACATGTCATTGTAGCAAACAAAACACACCACATGTCATTAGTAGCAAAAAAAACACCACATGTCATTAGTAGCAAAAAAAAAACACCACATTCATTAGTAGCAACACCACATGTCATAGAGCAAACCACATGTCATGTAGCAAAAAAAACACAACATTCATTGTAGCAAAAAAAACACCCACATGTCATAGTAGCAAAAAAAAACCACATGTCATTAGTAGCAACACCACATGTCATTAGTAGCAACACCACATGTCATTAGTAGCAACACAAAACAAAACATGTCATTAGTAGCAACACACATGTCATTAGTAGCAACACCACATGTCATTAGTAGCAACACCACATGTCATTAGTAGCAACACCACATGTCATTAGTAGCAACACCACATGTCATTAGTAGCAACACCACATGTCATTAGTAGCAACACCACATGTCATTAGTAGCAACACCACATGTCATTAGTAGCAACACCACATGTCATTAGTAGCAACACCACATGTCATTAGTAGCAACACCACATGTCATTAGTAGCAACACCACATGTCATTAGTAGCAACACACAGTCATTAGTAGCAACACCACATGTCATTAGTAGCAACACCACATGTCATTAGTAGCAACACCACATGTCATTAGTAGCAACACCCATGTCATTAGTAGCAACACCACATGTCATTAGTAGCAACACCACATGTCATTAGTAGCAACACCACATGTCATTAGTAGCAACACCACATATCATTAGTAGCAACACCACATGTCATTAGTAGCAACACCACATGTCATTAGTAGCAACACCACATGTCATTAGTAGCAACACCACATGTCATTAGTAGCAACACCACATGTCATTAGTAGCAACACCACATATCATTAGTAGCAACACCACATGTCATTAGTAGCAACACCACATGTCATTAGTAGCAACACCACATGTCATTAGTAGCAACACCACATGTCATTAGTAGCAACACCACATGTCATTAGTAGCAACACCACATGTCATTAGTAGCAACACCACATGTCATTAGTAGCAACACCACATGTCATTAGTAGCAACACCACATGTCATTAGTAGCAACACCACATGTCATTAGTAGCAACACCACATGTCATTAGTAGCAACACCACATGTCATTAGTAGCAACACCACATATCATTAGTAGCAACACCACATGTCATTAGTAGCAACACCACATGTCATTAGTAGCACCACCACATGTCATTGAGTAGCAACACCACATGTCTTAGTAGCAACACCACACTGTCATTAGGTAGCAACACCACATGTCATTAGTAGCAACACCACATGTCATTAGTAGCAACACCCACATATCAATATTAGTAGCAACACTACATAGTCATTAGTAGCAACACCACATGTCATTAGTAGCAACACCACATGATCATTAGTAGCAACACCACATGTCATTTAGTAGCAACACCACATGTCATTAGTAGCAACACCACATGTCCATTAGTAAGCAACACCACATGTCATTAGTAGCAACACCACATGTCAGTAGTAGCAACACCACATGTCATAGTAGCACACCACATGTCATTAGTAGCAACACCACATGTCATAGTAGCAACACCACATGTCATTAGTAGCAACACCACATGTCATTAGTAGCAAACACCGACATGTCATAGTAGCAACACCACATGTCATTGGTAGCAACACCACATGTCATTAGTAGCAACACCACATGTCATTAGTAGCAACACCACATGTCATTAGTAGCAACACCACATGTCATTAGTAGCAACACCACATGTCATTGGTAGCAACACCACATGTCATTAGTAGCAACACACATGTCATTAGTAGCAACACCACATGTCATTAGTAGAAAACACCACATGTCATAGTAGCAACACCACATGTCATTAGTAGCAACACCACATGTCATTAGTAGCAACACCACATGTCATTAGTAGCACACCACATGTCATTTGTAGCAACACCACATGTCATTAGTAGCAACACCACATGTCATTAGTAGCAACACCACATGTCATTAGTAGCAACACCACATGTCATTAGTAGCAACACCACATGTCATTAGGTAGCAACACCACATGTCATTGGGTAGCAACACCACATGTCATTAGTAGCAACACACATGTCATTAGTAGCAACACCACATGTCATTAGTAGCAACACCACATGTCATTGGTAGCAACACCACATGTCATTGGTAGCAACACCACATGTCATTGGTAGCAACACCACATGTCATTGGTAGCAACACCACATGTCATTGGTAGCAACACCACATGTCATTGGTAGCAACACCACATGTCATTAGTAGCAACACCACATGTCATTAGTAGCAACACCACATGTCATAGTAGCAAACCACATGTCATTGGTAGCAACACACATGTCATTGTAGCAACACCACATGTCATTGTAGCAACACCACATGTCATTGGTAGCCAACACACATGTCATTGTACAACACCACATGTCATTGTAGCAACCCCAAACATGTCATTGTAGCAACACCACATGTCATTGGTAGCAACACCACATGTCATAGTAGCAACACCACATGTCATTGGTAGCAACACCACAGTCATTGTAGAACACCACATGTTTCAAAAAAAAAAAAAAAAAAAAAAAAAAAAAAAAAAAAAAAAAAAAAAAAAAAAAAAAAAAAAAAAAAAAAAAAAAAAAAAAAAAAAAAAAAAAAAAAAAAAAAAAAAAAAAAAAAAAAAAAAAAAAAAAAAAAAAAAAAAAAAAAAAAAAAAAAAAAAAAAAAAAAAAAAAAAAAAAAAAAAAAAAAAAAAAAAAAAAAAAAAAAAAAAAAAAAAAAAAAAAAAAAAAATAGTTTAGCAACACCCATGTCATTAGTAGAAAACCCCATGTCAAGTAGCAACACCCATGTCATTAGTAGCAACACCCATGTCATTAGTAGCAACCCCTTTTTAAGTAGCAACCCCCATGTCATTGTAGCAACACCACATGTCATTAGTAGCAACACCACATGTCATTAGTAGCAACACCACATGTCATTAGTAGCAACACCACATGCATTGTAGCAAACCACATGTTTAGTAGCAACACCACATGTCATTAGTAGCAACACCACATGTCATTAGTAGCAACACCACATGTCATTAGTAGCAACACCACATGTCATTAGTAGCAACACCACATGTCATTAGTAGCAACACCACATGTCATTAGTAGAAACCACATGTCATTAGTAGCAACACCACATGTCATTAGTAGCAACACCACATGTCATTAGTAGCAACACCACATGTCATTAGTAGCAACAACACATTTCATTAGTACCCAATGTCATTAGTAGCAACACCACATGTCATTAGTAGCAACACCACATGTCATTAGTAGCAACACCACATGTCATTAGTAGCAACACCACATGTCATTAGTAGCAACACCACATGTCATTAGTAGCAGCACACCACATGTCATTAGTAGCAACACCACATGTCATTAGTAGCAACACCACATGTCATTAGTAGCAACACCACATGTCATTAGTAGCAACACCACATGTTCATTAGTAGCAACACCACATGTCATTAGTAGCAACACCACATGTCATTAGTAGCAACACCACATGTCCATTAGTAGCAAACACCACATGTCATTAGTAGCACACAGCATGTCATTAGTAGCAACACCGCATGTCATTAGTAGGCAACACCAGCAGGTCATTAGTAGCCAACACAGCACTGTCATTAGTAGCAACACCAGCATGTCATTAGTAGCAAACACCAGCATGTCATTAGTAGCAACACCAGCATGTCATTAGTCGCAAACACCAGCATGTCATTAGTAGCAAACAACGAATGTCATTAGTAGCAACACCAGCATGGTCATTAGTAGCAACACCACATGTCATTAGTAGCAACACCACATGTCATTCGTAGCCAACACCACATGTCATTAGTAGCAACACCACATGTCATTTAGTAGGCAACACCACATGTCATTAGTAGCAACACCACATTGTTCATTAGTAGCACACCACATGTCATTAGTAGCAACACCACATGTCATTAGTAGCAAACACCACATGTCATTAGTAGCAACACCACATGTCATTAGTAGCAACACCCATGTCATTAGTAGCAACACCACATGTCATTAGTAGCAACAGCCACATGTCATTAGTAGCAACACCACATGTCATTAGTAGCAACACCACATGTCATTAGTAGCAACCACCACATGTCATTAGTAGCAACACCGCATGTCATTAGTAGCAACACCGCATGTCATTAGTAGCAACACCGCATGTCATTAGTAGCAACACCGCATGTCATTAGTAGCAACACCGCATGTCATTAGTAGCAACACCGCATGTCATTAGTAGCAACACCGCATGTCATTAGTAGCAACACCGCATGTCATTAGTAGCAACACCACATGTCATTAGTAGCAACACCACATGTCATTAGTAGCAACACCACATGTCATTAGTAGCAACACCACATGTCATTAGTAGCAACACCACATGTCATTAGTAGCAACACCACATGTCAATTAGTAGCAACACCACATGTCATTAGTAGCAACACCACATGTCATTAGTAGCAACACCACATGTCATTAGTAGCAACACCACATGTCATTAGTAGCAACACCACATGTCATTAGTAGCAACACCACATGTCATTAGTAGCAACACCACAATGTCATTAGTAGCAACACCACATGTCATTAGTAGCAACACCACATGTCATTAGTAGCAACACCACATGTCATTAGTAGCAACACCACATGTCATTAGTAGCAACACCACATGTCATTAGTAGCAACACCACATGTCATTAGTAGCAACACTACATGTCATTAGTAGCAACACATCATGTCATTAGTAGCAACACCACATGTCATTAGTAGCAACACCACATGTCATTAGTAGCAACACCACATGTCATTAGTAGCAACACCACATGTCATTAGTAGCAACACCACATGTCATTAGTAGCAACACCACATGTCATTAGTAGCAACACCACATGTCATTAGTAGCAACACCCATGTCATTGTAGCAACACCACATGTCATTAGTAGCAACACACATGTCATTAGTAGCAACACCACATGTCATTGGTAGCAACACCACATGTCATTAGTAGCAACACCACATGTCATTGGTAGCAACACCACATGTCATTGGTAGCAACACCACATGTCATTAGTAGCAACACCACATGTCATTAGTAGCAACACCACATGTCATTGGTAGCAACACCACATGTCATTGGTAGCAACACCACATGTCATTAGGTAGCAACACCACATGTCATTAGGTAGCAACACCACATTCATTAGTAGCAACACCACATGTCATTAGTAGCAACACCACATGTCATTAGTAGCAACACCACATGTCATTAGTAGCAACACCACATGTCATTAGTAGCAACACCACATGTCATTAGTAGCAACACCACATGTCATTAGTAGCAACACCACATGTCATTAGTAGCAACACCACATGTCATTAGTAGCAACACCACATGTCATTAGTAGCAACACCACATGTCATTAGTAGCAACACCACATGTCATTAGTAGCAACACCACATGTCATTAGTAGCAACACCACATGTCATTAGTAGCAACACCACATGTCATTAGTAGCAACACCACATGTCATTAGTAGCAACACCACATGTCATTAGTAGCAACACCACATGTCATTAGTAGCAACACCACATGTCATTAGTAGCAACACCACATGTCATCTGTCTAGTAGCAACACCACATGTCATTAGTAGCAACACCACATGTCATTAGTAGCAACACCACATGTCATTAGTAGCAACACCACATGTCATTAGTAGCAACACCACATGTCATTAGTAGCAACACCACATGTCATTAGTAGCAACACCACATGTCATTAGTAGCAACACCACATGTCATTAGTAGCAACACCACATGTCATTAGTAGCAACACCACATGTCATTAGTAGCAACACCACATGTCATTAGTAGCAACACCACATGTCATTAGTAGCAACACCACATGTCATTAGTAGCAACACCACATGTCATTAGTAGCAACACCACATGTCATTAGTAGCAACACCACATGTCATTAGTAGCAACACCACATGTCATTAGTAGCAACACCACATGTCATTAGTAGCAACACCACATGTCATTAGTAGCAACACCACATGTCATTAGTAGCAACACCACATGTCATTAGTAGCAACACCACATGTCATTAGTAGCAACACCACATGTCATTAGTAGCAACACCACATGTCATTAGTAGCAACACCACATGTCATTAGTAGCAACACCACATGTCATTAGTAGCAACACCACATGTCATTAGTAGCAACACCACATGTCATTAGTAGCAACACCACATGTCATTAGTAGCAACACCACATGTCATTAGTAGCAACACCACATGTCATTAGTAGCAACACCACATGTCATTAGTAGCAACACACATGTCATTAGTAGCAACACCACATGTCATTAGTAGCAACACCACATGTCATTAGTAGCAACACCACATGTCATTAGTAGCAACACCACATGTCATTAGTAGCAACACCACATGTCATTAGTAGCAACACCACATGTCATTAGTAGCAACACCACATGTCATTAGTAGCAACACCACATGTCATTAGTAGCAACACCACATGTCATTAGTAGCAACACCACATGTCATTAGTAGCAACACCACATGTCATTAGTAGCAACACCACATGTCATTAGTAGCAACACCACATGTCATTAGTAGCAACACCACATGTCATTAGTAGCAACACCACATGTCATTAGTAGCAACACCACATGTCATTAGTAGCAACACCACATGTCATTAGTAGCAACACCACATGTCATTAGTAGCAACACCACATGTCATTAGTAGCAACACCACATGTCATTAGTAGCAACACTACATGTCATTAGTAGCAACACAGGTATACTGTGCGTTAATGCTGCTGCCAAAATGCCAACACAAAAGTCCACCACGAAAATCACAGTTCATCACCAATGGAAGCGGCAGTTATTAGAAAACCAGCAGCAACACATTACTGCATAAGGCAAACCCAGTTAGTTCAGCAACCGGCCGGCCGCCATTTTTCCTGAACATGAAGTTTACAATACAAACAACTGTGGACAGATGTAAAAGCATTCTACACAAAATCCACAGCTCACAGTGTTGCTCCACGCACTTAACTCAGTAGCTGGGCGAAGGAACCACGCACTAAGAAAGTTTTGATTATCATCTTTGATGTTTCTGAGATTATCCATGATTCACATCTGTTTGTTTAAATCTATTCAATATAATTTCCAAATACATATTCTTCTATTTCTTCCTTTGTTCATCATCATCATCCTCATCATCATCATAATCAATCTCAATGTCTCTCTTCTTTCTCTCTTTTCTACATTCACTTTTCTATTACTTTCACGACTAAATTCAATGAAAGGAAGAAAAAGATATCACTTACATGGCTGTCTCTGGCAAATGTAATTATTCTCCTCCTGGCAGGATAGATCATACCACTTGGCCCCTTCCCTGGAAGCTTTCACCATGACACAGTTTTCATTCCCTTTGTTGTTGTCTGGCTGACCAGTTGCCCAACTGGTTAGGTTTAGCTGAGGTTGTACAATTTTGACTCATAAATACTAGGCAGTTCTGATGTTAAAATGACCATTACAATAAGTGATTTTGCTACTTGCTTCTAAAGTTGAAATAACTATATAATTACTTATTTTGTTATGTAATTCTGAAGTTAAAATGATCATTATAATTACTGATTTTGTTATTTAATTACAAAGTTAAAAGACCTTTACAATTACAGATTTTGTTACTTAAAAATTCTGAAGTTAAAATGACCATTGCAATAACTAATTGTGTTACTTAATTCTGAAGTTAAAATGACAATTATAATTACTGATTTTGTTAATTCTGAAGTTAAAGTGACCATTACAATTATTGATGTTGTTACTTACTTGTGTGCCATTTACCCAGATGAACGTTCCCTCTGCAGTTCTGTCACTTAATCCAATCCAAAACTGACCTGTGGTTATTCGACCTTGCAGAAACACGAGTTTTACAGATCATATTTTACTGTATGCTATTGTATACTGTATACTATTAACAGATTCTGTGTCAAACAAAAATTAGGTTTCGACAGAACAAAAAAGAATGGCAGAAAATGGGTTGTAGGGGTGTGTAAGATTTATGACTTAAAAGTTGTTAATATGGTAGCAGGCATGTTGTATTATATATCACATTAAAACAGGTTGCTTAGGAAAAACTACTGTATTGATATTTCAATTGTGACAACATTTTCCAATGACAACATTTCAGCGATATACAATGTGGCTTCAAATGAAGACTTTATATGTTTTATTTCTGGTGTTTTTGGTGAAAATATTCTGAAAAAATACAGAACAAATATATCATTTTTTGATGTAGTCACCATTGTGTTCAAAGCAAGGCCTCCAGCACCGATATAGTGCTTAGATTTCTGTAGCAAAATCAGCTCTAGGGCCACTACTTGGTTTGCCTGACCCGGTCGTGAACAGTCAGTCACAGAAGTCATGCCATTTTGAAACTTCCCACATCGGCCCTCAAGTCCCCTGCTAGGATATAGGTCCTCTATCCCCCTGCTAGGACATAGACCCCCATGTCCCCTGCCAGGACACAGATCCTCAAGCAACTCACACAATCTTTGGCAATCTCCTGCAGCTTGTCCATGATCTCCCGATAAAACTCACCCGTCTCTAAAATCTCTTCCCCATGCGTTTATAGTTCTTTTCATAAATATTAATTGGGGAACACACACGTATTGTTTAATGCTCACAGAAGAAGAAGAAGAAGAAGAAGAAGAAGAAGAAGAAGAAGAAGAAGAAGAAGAAGAAGAAGAAGAAGAAGAAGAAGAAGAAGAAGAAGAAGAAGAAAGGAGGAGTAGAAGGCACAACATAAAAATTGAAAGCTGTAGTTACTGGCCCGGTTGGTAACTACAGCTTTCAATGTTTAGGTTGTCTAGTGTGTCTTCTAGTTCTTACTTCTTTGTTCTACTTCTATGAGCTCTAAACTACTACTATGTTCAGCTTGAAGGATTTATCTAGTTGTTTTACTTTATGTTGTGTGAATTCTGCAGTATGTACCCGACGAGATGCAGAAATATGCCACGCAAAAAACGTGACATGCGCGAGAATTGGTAGCGGTTCTCTCTGTGTCAGTAACTTATGGGGTATGTGAGCCGGTCACTCAGAAAGCAATGGCAAATTACTGAGCGTAATCTTGCCAAGAAATAAACAATCAGCTGAAAGATGCAGATGTTGACAGCGATGTCCTGTAAAGGATATGCAAACAAACAAACAAACAAAAATACATCGTGCAATCTATTGTTTGTGTCTTCGTTATTCTAATACTATGTGTGTTTATTTATGATAGTTATTGTCAGTGTGTTTATTTATGATTGATAATTCTTTTCATAAACTTTGCATTAGTGATGTTCTCCTACCATTTATATCCTATTTTGTGCAGACACCAGCTGATGAATATAGAGGCCACCATTTATCTAAACTACAGGTAGCCACACCTGATGCAAAACAAAACAGCATATTATTAATTCAAGTTTCAAAACTCATAAACGATTGAACTTACTATTGAAGAAACTTTGTGCAGCAGCTGAATTCACCACCATGAGTTGTGATTGTAGTTGCTGACAGTAATTATCTGCCTGTGACCAGGAAGCATCATTGTAACTGACAAACACACAAGAGTCTCCAGCCACTTCCCACTGGTCAGGGCATGTGATATCTGATGAGACAAGGTACAAGTATGGGTTACAGTCAACAACATGTCAACAGGAGGCAAATTTCTGTTACCATACCATCCACGACTGAATTACTACATCAGACCTGTCCATGCTTGTTCCCATTTGTAATGTTGCATTATTTGCCAGTTGGTCCATGTATTCATTAATCTAATTAATAATGCAACATAACATAACACAACATAACAATAAACACAACACAACATACGCTAACGTAGCACAAATATAATGCAGCATAACATAACACAACACAACATAACGCAATACAACATAACATAACACAGCATAACATAATGCAACATAACATAACAGACACAACATAACATAACAGAAACCTAAGATGAGTCTGATTATCATATGAGATGCCACAACATGATCACCCATTGGCATAGCACAAGTTGATGATAAATGTAGAGAACATATCCTTCAATAATTTTATAAAAAGTATGTTGCACTTAATTTTATAAAAAGTATGTTGCACTTATTACTATTACGTTACATTATTATAACATAACAGTCAATGAATTATAATAACAGTGAATAAATTTATATGACAGTGAATAAATTAATATGAGTATGAGAGTGAATAAATTATTATGACCGAATAATTATTATGACAGTGAATTATCAGTATAACTGAGGTAATAATCTTAATAAGCATGCACACACACACCAAAGCGCATTCCAGAACTTTTGACACACCCTGATACAGAGAGTCAAAATGGGAAAAGACAAGAAGATTCTACAAGAAGAAGAACAATATAAAACCTTACACAAATGTATGGGACAATGCAGGTAACAGAAGAAAGAGGCAAACAGGCAAACTTACCCAACGGTGGTGGGACATCCTTGACAGGTGTCGTTCCAGAGATGAAGCATGCAAAAGCTCTCTGGGTGCTGAGGTCAGAGGTCAGCTGCCACTTGCCATATTTGTCTCCTAGCAGATGACACATTTATATTTAACAGATCCAGTGTCAGATATCAGATAGACCTACACAAATTAGATTTTTAAGAGCATGCATCTTTCCCATTGCAACATACTGCCTGTGAGATCCTGGACACTTACTAAACAAGCTGAACAGCACATACATGCCTTTGAATATAAATGTTATATACGAGGTTCTAATGAATATCTTGGATAAAGAAAAGAACAAATGCATCCATACTTCAAGAGCTGAATATTGAAGATGGTTGGCTATTAAAGACGAAAAAAACCAAGGGTTCGGCAAATGATCTCCAGATGGGTGTAAAGATGCGGGACATCTTGCTTATGACCGAGAAGTTATCCGGAAGGTTATTATGGGAGTGAGGTTCTGCAAAGGACAAGCTACTGAATGAATGAGTGTCAGACAAAAAGTAGGCTTGGATCAAACAAAATGGATGGTGGAAAATGGGAAGTAGGGGTTTGTTACAGTTATAACTTACAAGTTGTTAATATGGCAGTTAAAAACGTTAGTTGTATATCCTTTATAGGACATAGCAGTCAACTCAGCATTATTTGGCTGTTTCTCATTTCTTGGCAAGTTTATGTTCAATAGTTTGCCAGTGCTTTCTGGATGACAAGCACTCATACCATTTTCATTAAAAAAAACAAACGCAAGGCGTTCGGTCTGCTGCCAAATCCCCCGCAACTATGCGGGATTACGAACTTTGTCCTTAACTCCTTCACCACGGAGCTAGCAATATGACAGTAGATGCCAATGTGCTTTCATATATAAAATTGGAACATTAACTGTAAAGAATATAACTCAACGTAGCTCGCTTTCAATGAACAGCACTTTGGTTTAAAAGCATAAGAACAGATGAGGTCGAATCGTTGACATGATTGTAACAGAATCAATCTCTGTTTAATTTGGTAAACAGCATATTGGTTGTTGCATATCATCAAATAGTCATCAAGTTCTACCGTGCCTGGTGGTCTACCAGGGCGGCCAGTAAGTATATAATTGATATTATATATTAAATGTTAGCTTCCACAAACCTTTAAGTGATTGTTCTTGTATCACGATCTATGTCTTTCAATTCACCTTCTCTCCATCCTACAGGTGCATTTGTTGCCATTCTGAATTCTCACTAATTTTCCTTGGCAAACGGTTGATTCATTTTCAGCGTGCCTAAGAGCATGTCACAATATCTTTTCTATCAATAACTGTGATTCCAGCCACTTTGTCTCTGTAGACTATTGGTTCACCAGTTTGAATGTCCAGATAGCTTCATGCACAGCCTGCCATGCCCAACTCCAACCAAGTCTGTTGTTCTGTGATGTCCGAATGACGTTTCTCTCTGTTAACAGCTAGTCTTAGTTTTTCTGCGGTTTTCGCTTCTAGGATATACATCTATTTTCTGTGACGCAATTTTGGGCTTAGCTATATGGCAGTAGACATGTTGTATTATATATAAAATTACAGGGGGTTGCATAGGGAAAACTACTGCATATAATCTCATGGCAGATACGAGAATGAAGTCGCATAAAACAATTAATCATCCGATGTCACTGAATCAGTTAACTCTACCATTAAATCAACACTGCTATATGGAGAGAAGGAAGTTTGTTATGGGAGCAAGGTTCTGCAAAGGACATGCTACTGAATGAATGAATGAATGAATGAATGAATGAATGAATGAATGAATGATTGAATGAATGAATGAATAAATGAATGATAAACACGGAGAACAACTAAAACAGTTACAAGTAAAGTATAAACATTTATATGTGCAGAAAAGAAGAAATAATGAATGATACACTGAGAAAACTTGGCAATAGTTTAACTAAATAGTATTTCTCTGGAATCCATAGGGGAAATGGAATAGAGAGAGAACTAAAATGCACGAAGAAGAGAATTACAGACAGGGATGAATACTGTGGTGATGAAATTGAGGGAGCTGCAGAAAATAGCAAAAGATAGGATTAGCTGGCTGAGCGTCTACGCTCCAATGGGGGATAAAAAAAGAAAAAGAAGACAATAAAATTTAATTCAATCTATACTGAGACATTCAACTTACTGCAGTGAAAGCTGCTAAAATATATCTCTGTCATGTCTTTCTCTGTTTTTAAAATTCTCTCTCTCTCTCTCTCTCTGCAAGCGCATACAGATAATTGTGGATACATACTACTTACACTGCAGTCTATTCTCTTACGTCACAGTTATCGGATTCATTCATTCACTTCTTCCATATATATTACATTTTTTATAAGTTTCTTTCTATTGTATGTTGCCTTTTGTTTACATATATCAGTATTTTCTCCTTCAATAATTTGTTACCAATAACTGAATGTTCTGTAACATCTGTAACTGTAAACTGTACTTTATTTAGTCTAAACGTGTCGTTTGAAGTGACATCGTAATCACCGGTTACATTTTTTGTCCTGTCCTTAATCACCGAATGTATCAGCTATCAATAATCCTACTGAAGATCTGATGGGCACTTAGTTAGTCTTTCCTCTTGAGCCTAAGGCGGCGCATAGGGCAGAAGTCTTGTCTCTCCATGCCTGGCGGTTCGCTGCTACCTGTTGTAGATCTTGGATATTTACTTGGCCGTTGAATGAGCCTTCTCTAATGATGGTTCTTCCCCGTTTTCTTTTCCCTACCGGTGACCATATGAGGGCTTGGTAGGGGAGTCTTGTCTTGTCCATTCTGAGTACATGGCCGATGTAGTTCCAACGGCGTCTTCTTATGAAATTGGATACTGTATCTTGCTTAGTCTCTTGTCTTATTTGCGAATTGGTTCTGAAGTCTGTCCAGTGGATGTTTAGAAGTCTTCTAAGACTGTTCTCAAAATTGTCTAATTTTTTATCTAAAGCTACCGTTGATTTCCAACTTTCACATCCATACGTTAACACTGGAATCACACAAGAGTTGAAGATTTTAAGTTTTGTGTGTTTGCTGAGTGTCTTTGACTTCCAGATGTTTGACAGTTTATTGAAGGCACTAGATGCCAGTGCGATTCTAGATGATATTTCTGGTGTTGAGTCCCCTGTAGATGACATTTTGCTTCCTAGGTATGTGAAGCTGTTGACTTTTTCAAGAACGTAGCTGTTCAATTTGGTGTCATCTGAACTGTTGGTAAGATCAATAGTCTTTGTTTTTGTGGTGTTAATTTGGAGACCAATTTGCCCTGAAACATTTTGGAGGTGGTTTATTTTCTCTTGGGCATCCGGGTGTGTTGAACTCAAAAGCACTATGTCGTCGGCAAAGTCCAGGTCTTCTAGAATTTTGTCAACCCAATGGATACCCATATTTGTGTTGTTTGTGCATTTAGCGCATGACCCAATCGATAGCTATTCCAAAAAGCATCGGTGATAAGACACAACCCTGTTTCACTCCTGTTTCGACTGAGAACCAGTCAGAGTTGCCTGTTTCTGTTCTTACGCAGCAACGTGTCTCTTTGTAGAAAGATTTTATGACGTTGGTATATTTGGTAAGAAAACCATAGATGTTAAGTAGATTCCAAAGTGAAAGACGGTGGATGCTGTCGAACGCTTTTTGAAAGTCGACAAAGTTGGTGATTAATTTCGACTGGAATTCTACGGAGTCTTCAATGATTATTCTAAGGGTGAAAATGTGGTCTATGCATGACCGTTTTGGTCTGAAGCCTGCTTGTTCTTCTCTGAGCCTTTCATCTATCGCCTTTTTCAATCTCTCAAGTAACATGCTACAAAAAAGTTTTCCTGGTACTGATAATAGAGTGATACCACGCCAATTATTGCAATCAGACATATCGCCCTTTTTAGGCAGTTTGAAAATTACACCATCTTTCCATTGTTGTGGTGGGGATTCGCTTTGCCAGATTTCATTGATCAGCTGTAACAAACGTTGTAAGGTGTTCTCATCTGCTGCACTGAAACCCATTTATGAAACGTTGTAAGGTGTTCTCATCTGGGCACTGAGACCCATTTATGAAAAAGAAGAACCCATTTATGAAGAAGAAGAACCCATTTATGAAGAAGAAGAACCCATTTATCAAGAAGAAGAACCCATTTATCAAGAAGAAGAAGAACCCATTTATCAAGAAGAAGAACCAATTTATGAAGAAGAACTC
The DNA here is from genome assembly GCA_014155875.1 of Cepaea nemoralis. NCBI lineage: Eukaryota > Metazoa > Mollusca > Gastropoda > Stylommatophora > Helicidae > Cepaea > Cepaea nemoralis. The sequence continues at coordinate 2,938 of JACEFZ010018166.1, read as the reverse complement.
ATTTATCAAGAAGAAGAACCCATTTATGAAGAAGAAGAACCCATTTATCAAGAAGAAGAACCCATTTATCAAGAAGAAGAACCATTTATCAAGAAGAAGAACCCATTTATCAAGAAGAAGAACCCATTTATCAAGAAGAAGAACCCATTTATGAAGAAGAACAACCTATTTATGAAGAAGAACAACCTATTTATGAAGATGAACTCATTTATGAAGAAGACGAAACCATTTATGAAGAAGAAGAACCCATTTATGAATAAGAACCCATTTATGAAGAATAAGAACCCATTTATGAAGAAGAAGAACTCATTTATGAAGAAGAAGAACCCATTTATGAAGAAGAAGAACCCATTTATGAATAAGAACCCATTTATGAAGAATAAGAACCCAGTTATGAAGAATAAGAACCCATTTATGAAGAATAAGAACCCATTTATGAAGAAGAGGAACCCATTTATGAAGAAGAAGAACCCATTTATGAAGAAGAAGAACCCATGTATGAATAAGAACCCATTTATGAAGAATAAGAACCCATTTTGTGGAAGAATAAGAACCCATTTATGAAGAATAAGAACCCATTTATGAAGAAGAGGAACCCATTTATGAAGAATAAGAACCCATTTATGAAGAATAAGAACCCATTTATGAAGAATAAGAACCCATTTATGAAGAAGAGGAACCCATTTATGAAGAAGAAGAACCCATTTATGAAGAAGAAGAACCCATGTATGAATAAGAACCCATTTATGAAGAATAAGAACCCATTTATGAAGAATAAGAACCCATTTATGAAGAATAAGAACCCATTTATGAAGAATAAGAACCCATTTATGAAGAAGAGGAACCCATTTATGAAGAATAAGAACCCATTTATAAAGAAGAAGAACCCATTTATGAAGAATAAGAACCCATTTATGAAGAAGAGGAACCCATTTATGAAGAATAAGAACCCATTTATGAAGAAGAAGAACCCATGTATGAAGAAGAAGAACCCATGTATGAATAAGAACCCATTTATGAAGAAGAGGAACCCATTTATGAAGAATAAGAACCCATTTATGAAGAATAAGAACCCATTTATGAAGAAGAGGAACCCATTTATGAAGAAGAAGAACCCATTTATGAAGAAGAAGAACCCATGTATGAATAAGAACCCATTTATGAAGAATAAGAACCCATTTATGAAGAATAAGAACCCATTTATGAAGAATAAGAACCCATTTATGAAGAATAAGAACCCATTTATGAAGAAGAGGAACCCATTTATGAAGAATAAGAACCCATTTATAAAGAAGAAGAACCCATTTATGAAGAATAAGAACCCATTTATGAAGAAGAGGAACCCATTTATGAAGAATAAGAACCCATTTATGAAGAATAAGAACCCATTTATGAAGAATAAGAACCCATTTATGAAGAATAAGAACCCATTTATGAAGAATAAGAACCCATTTATGAAGAATAAGAACCCATTTATGAAGAATAAGAACCCATTTATGAAGAATAAGAACCCATTTATGAAGAATAAGAACCCATATATGAAGAAGAAGAACCCACTTCCACACCTTAATAAAGCATACTGGGTATATGGTACTAGCCCCAGATTGTATAAACCCACTGTCCCTCAACGGGTTTATGAGGTTTAAAGGCAAGATGATTGACTTCATTGCACCGTGTTTTATCCCACAGGGCTCAGTTTCTTTCTACAGGATGGCCTGCTAAAAGTGTCGCACAAAGCACGAACTCCGCTGCTCCAGCAACGACGCCCAGGAATCTGAGAAAATTGCACTTGTGTACTGAACACGCAGGCTGGAATCGAACCCACAACTTTGAAGTGTGAGGCAGGTTGTGTAACCACGTCGGCCACCTTTACTTCTCGGAAGTGTTCCTGGTACAGATGGTTGGCTCTATTGACCCAATTACGCATCACCTGGAACAAAATGGTTTATGTAGGTCAGCATGGCCAAGTGGATAAGAATGCGTGTTCTTAAACATCCAGTGTGCTGATGCTGAGTTAAGGGGTTCAACCCCTACACCGGACAGTTGGACTAAAATGTTGACCTATCGTCCTTGACTTGGCAACATAATTACAAGTACCTCTGAAGTCAGAGTAGGTTCGCCTGATGGCCAGGGACACTGTTAATAGGGAAAGCTAATCCACACGCAAAATTCAGTCCAGCACTACTAGAAATAGTGAGTATGGGCTACGCTTTAGTTCAAAGCGAGTGAGCACAAAAAAAGGGTATGTAAGCTACCTGTACTGATAAAGGCCACTTCGTGAGTGTCTGGGTTGTTCTTCACAGCTCCCCCAGCCCAGTTTGTCCAGTTCATGTTGTACTTGTGGTTCACCCACCCAAATGTTTGATTGCCTGAGTCTGTGGAGAGAACCGTGAAGAAAATAAATTAAATGTGAGGTAAATAGCTGATATTTATAAAATGGAGACAATCAAACACATAAATCAATGTACAAATTAATGGTGCAGTAACATGTCAATCATAGAATCCACATTGGGACAGATTTATGGTGGAGTAACATGTCAATCATGGAATCCACATAGGGACAGATTGTGAAAACTGACCCAGCCTAAAATTAGTACCAAGATATGTTCGTGAAATACCGGCGGCCGTTGTGATACTGGCCAGACCACCGCTGGAGGGCCACCTGGTGTATTCAAGTATGGGGCTATGACCAATATCCAGGAGGGTTAACCCAGTCAACAAACGCCTGAAGAAGTTGGATGTGACAACCGAAAGGCGCAAATACCACAGCTCTGCTGTGGTCAGGTGCGACACATTTACGTTGAAAATAAACATTTTGGATGAACAAAGAAATTGATCTTCCTACACATGTTCCTTTACAACACAATCTTCCTACCAACTCTGTGCCTAACCAATAAAAAAACCAAAAACCTTTGGGGAAACAAAAGAAATGGGAAAG
>JACEFZ010018165.1:15000-17035 GCA_014155875.1 Cepaea nemoralis | reverse complement strand
ACCCATAAGAAAGAGACAAATACCTTTATTTGGTCATATAATGACAACAGAGGCAATGGAAAACATTACGTGGAAAGATCTTCTGAAGAAGAGGCATTGGGAAACATCGTGATGTCTGGAAATAATCATGATGTCTGGGAGAAGAACAGAGGCAGCCAAAGAAAGACAATGCTGGATGGATTGAGATTGTGATGTGGAGGAAAATCATCAAGAGACTTGATCCGGAACATTAAGGGACGAGATCTCTGGAGAGGCAAGAACACCCACATGAGCTGGCAGAGCACATGATGATGATGGACTTGTAGCGTCTTTTATACTGGAGCCACTCTAAGAGGAGTTTAGTAAAGTTCGGGCTATTCTTAACTGATTCATTACAGAAGGATAATATATCGCCAAATTTGACACCCATTTAGGCAGAAGGACGCTCTATCGCCAAAAAGGGTCATCGTGTTATTTGCCTTATTTCGTGGTATCTTCAATAGTTTCAATGCTCAGTGCACGGAAACGTACATTATAATACTTGTTCAGTTGGTTGTATACTATTTTTAGTCCAAACCTACTGTTTTTAGGCAGGCTCTTTCAGCTAACGTCAAAGATGGTATAGGGTTATTTTCGTACTTACATGATTGGAAGGCGGCAGTTGTAGATGGAATCAGTGTAGTGGTGGTTGATGTTGTCCTTGGTGTTGTTGTAGATGTTGATGCCGCCCTTGGTGTAGTTGTAGATGTTGATGCCGCCCTTGGTGTAGTTGTAGATGTTGATGCCGCCCTTGGTGTAGTTGTAGATGTTGATGCCGCCCTTGGTGTAGTTGTAGATGTTGATGCCGCCCTTGGTGTAGTTGTAGATGTTGATGCCGCCCTTGGTGTAGTTGTAGATGTTGATGCCGCCCTTGGTGTAGTTGTAGATGTTGATGCCGCCCTTGGTGTAGTTGTAGATGTTGATGCCGCTCTTGGTGTAGTTGTAGATGTTGATGCCGCCCTTGGTGTAGTTGTAGATGTTGATGCCGCCCTTGGTGTAGTTGTAGATGTTGATGTAGTTGTAGATATTGATGTCGTTGTTGGTGTAGTTGTAGATGTTGATGTAGTTGTAGATATTGATGTCGTTGTTGGTGTAGTTGTAGATGTTGATGCCGCCCTTGGTGCAGTTGTAGATGTTGGTGCCGCCCTTGGTGTAGTTGTAGATGTTGATGCCGTCCTTGGTGTAGTTGTAGATGTTGATGCCGCCCTTGGTGTAGTTGTAGATGTTGATGCCACCCTTGGTGTAGTTGTAGATGTTGATGCCGCCCTTGGTGTAGTTGTAGATGTTGATGCCACCCTTGGTGTAGTTGTAGATGTTGATGTAGTTGTAGACGTCGATGCTGTTGTTGGTGTAGTTGTAGATGTTGATGCCGCCCTTGGTGTAGTTGTAGATGTTGATGTAGTTGTAGACGTCGATGCTGTTGTTGGTGTAGTTGTAGATGTTGATGCCGCCCTTGGTGTAGTTGTAGATGGTGATGCCGCCCTTGGTGTAGTTGTAGATGTTGATGCCGCCCTTGGTGTAGTTGTAGATGTTGAAGCCGCTGTTGTCACTTTGACTGTTGTTGTCTGGGTAGATGCCACCACGTGATCTTCACTGTTGGTTGAAGGACCGCACAGACATTCTTGCTGAATGACATGGTTTTCTGTACAGAGGAAACAGCATGTAAGCATCGGCATGTCCACGTCACATATTGTGGAACGTCTTCGATCTCTGTAAGGTCGATATATTTTTAAAGTAAATCCTAGCCTTCAGCAAGCTACCTAGTGACTGCTCGGGCAAGCGTCGTTAAGTCTCAGCCTGGACACACACACACACACACAGACACGCACGCACACACACCCACACGCACACATGCACACACACGACCACCCACCCCTTGCCCCCCCCCCCCCCCCCCCCATCCAGCCGAGGCATATTATGACCAACAATGGGATGGAATATCACGTGGAAGTGTCACCAACCTCAAGTTGGCCACTGCTTTCTTTAGATATATTCAGGTTGATGTAAGAAGAAAAAG
>JACEFZ010018165.1:7500-10000 GCA_014155875.1 Cepaea nemoralis | reverse complement strand
CTTGCGAACGCGGTTTGTGAGCCCGTATACCCGGGTTCGAAACACGGCGGTTCTGGTTTTTTCGAAAAAGGTATAGGGGCCGGTCGTTCAGAAGGCAATGGCAAACTACTAAACGTAAAGTTTGCCCAGGAATTACGAACAGCGAAAATGCTGGGGTTGATTGCTACGTTCTATGAAGGACATGCAACTTAATTTTTTTTAAATAATAAATATAATAACAATAATAAAATTAATAATAATAATAATAAAAATAATAATAAAAATAAATATAATAACAATACTCAAATAATAATAATAATAATAATAACAATAATCTATATCTATAAAACAGAGTGTATGTTTGTGTGTGGGGATTTTTGTATTGGATGCGTTCGATAACGGTACATCCGATTGAGATGAAATTTTCTACACGTCTTCCTTTCATTCATTGGCAACCGACTATAATAATTTCTTAATGTAAAATCTTCGACTTATTTAATAACATTAACTATTCCATATTCATTATTTAATGTCTATATAGCAGGGGGACTTCACTCTAGAAAAGTTATTTCAAGGGGCATAACTTTTAATAACATTTCTATTTACTTTATAGTCATATTGTTGGACTTACTTGCACTATTGTTAAAATCTTTGTCTATAGTTATTTTTAGGCATATGAGTTATAATAAATAATGATATAATCTTTAAGGCATTTTCAAAGCTTTCATAAAAATAATGCATAATGCATAACATTGTAACCCATCTTTTTCTACAGTTTTCATTGAATGGTGTGTGGAAGGACATTTTTTTAAGTTACTGTGCGCCAGGAGGAATATGAGTTATAATAATAATGATATAATCTTTAAGGCATTTTCAAAGTTTTCATAAAAATAATGCATAATGCATAACATTGTAACCCATCTTTTTCTACAGTTTTCATTGAATGGTGTGTGGAAGGACATTCTTTTAAGTTACTGTGCGCCAGGAGCTGGGCGAAACCACGCCGGGTCAGATAGATAGATAGATAGTCGGGAACGGGAGAGCTTATATGACTACGTATATGAATTAAATTAGATGCTCACCACCAGGGACTGGGTGAAGCCGGGCCGGGACAGATAGACAGACAAACAGATAGTCGGGAACGGGAGAGCTTATATGACTACGTATATGAATTAAATTAGATGCTCTCCACCAGGGACTGGGTGAAGCCGGGCCGGGACAGACAGACAGACAGATAGACAGACAAACAGATAGTCGGGAACGGGAGAGCTTATATGACTACGTATATGAATTAAATGAGATGCTCCCCACCAGGGACTGGGTGAAGCCGGGCCGGGTCAGCCAGAAAGACAGACAAACAAGCAGACAGACAGACTGATAGATAGATAGATCCCCTCCAGGGCCTGGGCGAAGCCGGACCGGGTCAGCTAGTAATAAATATAATAGCAATAATAAAATAAGAATAATAATAATAACAATAATAATAATAATAAATAATAATAATAATACATATAATACAATACTAAAATAATAACAATAATAATAATAAATGATAAGTAATGGACCCTCTAACATCCCTTGAGGCACATTGGACATATGGTGTTAAACCCATATTTTTCAGAGACCAATCGCACTTTGAGAAAACGTGGACAGTATCACGGAGACCGCCTTTACTTAAGGTATACACAATAGATTGCGCAACCACATGTATACAAAATTCAAGATTGGTGACTCAGCCATGTGCACATGTGGTTTGACGTCGCAGGCAGCAGAGCACATACTCCAAGACTGTCCAAAATATGACATATCCAGGCGAACAGCCTGGGTCATTGACATTGAGTTGAGTGACCGGGCATGAGAAAGAATGGAGATGAGAGTGGGAGACAGTAAAGTGACTGACCTGGCTATGAGAAAACAGCCAGTCCTGAGAAATAAAATAGTGAGGGTAGAGAAAAACCCCTAGGGTGGATGGGGCGAGAGATAGTGTATTTGTATGTGAAGTCAAGGGACTTCAGGGAGTTGATGTGTAGATGCCGAACTGGTCGGTAGTCTAAGGAGAAGCGGAGTTAGAGATCTCCGTGTTGAGTTGTTCTCCTACTTGTGAAGACAGGCCTGAACCAGAGTGGGTTCTATAGTGAGTGAGGGCCTGAACCCAGAGTGGGTGATATAGTTAGTGGAAACTAAGACCCAGTGTGTGGGTGTATTGTGTGAGTTCCAGCGGTGGATTGGAGTTGGATTACCTGTCTTGTGGATTTGATATGAAGCAGGTGTGAGAAGCCATTGATGTGTGCTGGTTAAATTGTGAGGAGGATATTTATATTCTATGGATTACATTATTTCTGGATGTATAAACATGTTCCGCCTGTCCGTCTTATTTCTGGAATAAATGATTATGTGCGCCAACTCAATCTTGTTTCATGACTGGTGAAGGTGCACTTCTGGGGTGAGTTGGATTAAGAGTCAGTTAGATAGCTCAATTGACACACCATGAACATCGTTACCTAGACAACGACCAGCACAC
>JACEFZ010018165.1:0-2500 GCA_014155875.1 Cepaea nemoralis | reverse complement strand
ACCGGGTTTTCCCACTTGCCAAAAATCTCACGCCTGTGTCATAGAACAAAGTAAGAGATTCATGAATTCTAACGAGAGAAATACATTCATAGACATTGGTTTGCACTCACAGAATTAAAGGAAAGCAGCAAAGATCAAATGAAACACCGGACATACTAAAATACTATAGTCATAGCCACACTGCGACTTGAACACTGATTTGTGATTGTTGAACTCTGTACTTGTGAAAACTACTCATGAAATCCACTCATGAAATCCACTCATGATATCCACTCATGCAAACCAGTAGGAAAAGATAAACAGAATCCATACGGCATATCAGCAGAAGTGCAATAGAAATATTAGCCTTACAGGAGGAAATACTAGACAAGAGAAGCAACGAAATACAAAAATATGTATATGAAAAACTTACAAAGTAGGGTCGCAAGTAGTGATACAAGCATCATCTTCAATAACATATCAGGTGACAGAGAGAACTGGAGTCATGATCGAAAAGATGATAGAGATAACTGAACGGTAGTGATTAATCAGGTGACAGAGAGAAACGGGCTTGTGATCAATGAGATGATAGAGAGAACTTGGAGATCATGATGGATAAGGTGATAGAACTTGTGCGCCGTGATCGATGAGGTGACAGAGATAAGTCGAGGATAGTGATCAGTCAGGCGATAGAGAGAACTGGAGAGTCATGATCAATGAGGTGATAGAGAGAACTAGAGAATCGTGATCAGTCAGGTGATAGAGAGAACTGGAGAGTCGTAATCATTGAGGTGATAGAGAGAAATGGAGAGTTGTGATCAATGAGTTTATAAAGAGCACTAGAGAGTCATGATCAATGAGTTGATAGAGAGAATTGGAGAGTCATGATCAATGAGTTGATAGAGGGAACTGGAGAGTCATGTTCAATGAGGTAATAGAGAGAACTTGAGAGTCATGATTGCTAATGTCTACTCTTGACCAGCCTTGATCAATGAGATGATAGAGAGAACTGGAGAGTCCGATCAATGAGGTGATAGAGAGAACTGGAGAGTCCGATCAATGAGGTGATAGAGAGAACTAGAGAGTCCGATCAATGAGATGATAGAGAGAACTGGAGAGTCCGATCAATGAGGTGATAGAGAGAACTGGAGAGTCATGATTGCCAATGTCTATTCTTGACCAGGCGCGCTAAGAATCCATTTGGACTCTGTATGATTCGCAAGAGGAGTAAACTGGCACGCTTTATTATAGCGATAGCAGGACAGTTCATGCAGTTTTACATTTCTGTTCTTTGGTAGCGGTATGTAGATCATTCTCTTAAATGTTTTATTATAGCGATAGCAGGATAGTTGATGCAGTTTTACATTTGCGTTGTTTGGTAACGGAATGTAGATCATTCTCTTAAATGCTTTGGATTAAAATGCATTGTTGCAGATCTTCACAGACATGGTTCGATAGATGCGGACATTGCCGTTCTCCAATCCTGGGTTAGTTCGTGGGCATATCTCTCCAGACTGGTGGCCTTCATCTCTTCAGACTGTGTTGCCTTTAGTATTTTCTTTAACGTTGGTATATCTTTCCATAAACATTCAAGAAGAAGAAGAAGAAGCAGAAGAAGAAGAAGAGGAATAAGAAGAAGAAGAAGAAGAAGAAGAAAAAAAAAGAAGAAGAAGAAGAAGAAGAAGAAGAAGAAGAAGAAGAAGAAGAAGAAGAAGAAGAAGAAGAAGAATATGATGAAGAAGAAGAAACAGACGAAAAGAAGAAGAAGAAGAAGAAGAAGAAGAAGATGAAGAAGAAGAAGAAGAAAAAGAAGGAGAAGAAGAAGAAGAAGAAGAAGAAACAGATGAAAAGAAGAAGAAGAAGAAGAAGAAGAAGAAGAAGAAGAAGAAGAAGAAGAAGAAGAAGAATGTGTGCACAGTACTGATGTAGAGACTACTAATCTATGGCAAAGTTATCAAATTATTAGTTAGTTAGTCGACAGATCATCCTCATTGCACATCGAACCATTCAGTCCATAAGTGCTCGGATCCCCTCCTCAGCAAATCCCGCAGCGTGTAGCGACTAACGACACCAGTTCTGTGTTGGTTTATCAGTCTTCTTTGGCTTCCTGCGTAGTGCTCTTATCTGGCGACACCTCTTTTACCTTGTTGTTCTCGCAGTCTGACCATGGTTGTAGATTTACAGTCATCACTTGGTTCTTGCAAACGTTTTTTTTTCTCGTAGAGTATTCAGTATAATTGCCTGGTCCATGGCTCGTCCGCCCTCCACAGTAGCCTTACCTGCAAGCCTGTCAGCCTGCTAATTTCCTTATACTCTGGCATGCCCTGGCACGAAAATGAAACCCAAAAACCAAAATGCATACTCATTGAGTCACTAAAGATACAGTTAGCAGCAAACGTGTTAATAGGTTAAGCGATATTGGGCTTGTTAAAAATGATAGTACAGAGGTAGTCTTTATATGCGCAGGTAACCGAAAAAGAGTGCTTCGCTTGTCTTGCTATTTTCAATTTTGGATAGAGAT